>PVKH010025246.1:0-13455 GCA_004027955.1 Chaetophractus vellerosus | reverse complement strand
GCGGCAGCTCCGCTTTTTCACAGGTGACTTTGCCATGCCCGTGGGGGCTCCGCCCTGCCCGTGGTGGCTTTTTGCCTTGCCCACGGCGGCTCTGCCCCGCCCACGGTGGCTTACCTTTCTCAAGGCTGTCTGCCTGCTTGGAGAGGTCCCTGGGAACCGAACCCAGGGCCTCCCATGTGGTACCCCAGCGCGCTCTTTATCCACTGAGCTATCTAGCTGGGCCCAAGATTTATTTATTATTTATTATATATCCCTCCCTTTCTGCTTGTTCTTGCTGTGTTCATTTTCTGCGTTCTTCTGTGTCTGCTTGTCTCCTCCTGCTGCGGCGACCCGCCAAGTCAGCTCACAGCACGGCGGCTTGCCCTGCTCGCGGGGGCTTTGCCCTGCACGCAGCGGCTTTGCCCTGCCTGCGGCGGCTTGACTTCTCGAGGAGGCCCCGGGAACTGAACCTGGGGCCTCCCATGTGGTAAACCAATTGAGCTACAGCCGGTTCCCAGAATCTTAGTTCTTAAAGACATAGGAGATGACAGAATTAAAATATCCCTTTAGTACTCATTTGTTCTATGATATATGACACGTAACAGTCTCTGAATAATAATAGTAATACTATGACGAAAATGATTATCAAAAGCATTAAAATAATTTTAACATAAGCTCTTCCTATCTTCCCCCTCTTAAAAAATAGTTATACCATAGCTACCTTGTTAGAGAGGGTACTATACTCTCTCCTTCAAAGCTGTTGATTAGTTCTAATTCTATAAGTAACTGTATGTATAATATTCACCA
The DNA here is from genome assembly GCA_004027955.1 of Chaetophractus vellerosus. Classification (NCBI taxonomy): domain Eukaryota; kingdom Metazoa; phylum Chordata; class Mammalia; order Cingulata; family Chlamyphoridae; genus Chaetophractus; species Chaetophractus vellerosus. The sequence continues at coordinate 12,669 of PVKH010025246.1, read as the reverse complement.
CCAGTCACTAATTCAAAGTTTCTCTAGTCATTAGTTGTGCAAAGCTCATTCTCTAGTAGATGCCTCAGAAATGGACCAGGAGAATAATATTCTCCAAGTTCTTACATGCTGATGATAGTTTGTATGTGTCCTTTATATCTGAAGGCCAGTACTACTAGATATAAAATTCTTGGCTTGCTCTTTCCTTGACTATCTTATATATGCTACCCCATCATTTTCCTGGCATTAAAGCATTGCTGTCAAAAAAGACTGATGATACAGTTTCTGTTTGGGGTGATGACAAAGTTTTGGTCATGGATGGTGGTGACAAGCTGTACAACATTGTGAATATAATTCTCATTGTGAATGTAATGAAGCTATTGAATTGTACACTAAAATTGGTTGGTTAAAATGGCAAGTTTTATGTTATATAAAGGTTACCACAAAAAGGTTTTTTTATATTTTAAAAACCTCAGGCCGGCTAGATAGCTCAGTGGATAAGAGCGCCGGTATACCACATGGGAGGCCCCGGGTTCGGTTCCCAGGGACCTCTCCGAGCGGGCAGACGGCCTTGAGAAAGGCAAGCCGCCATGGATGGGGCAAAGTCGCCATGGGCAAGGCAAAAAGCCACCAGGGGCAGGGTGGAGCCCCCATGGGCATGGCAAAGTCACCTGTGAAACACAGAGCTGCCGCCGGCGAAGCGCGGAAGCCGGGCAGCCCGCAAAACACGGAGCACTGCTGCCCGCAAAACATGGAGCGGAGCCACCCGTGAAAACCAAATGGAGCCACCCACGAACGGAGCAAGCCGTCTCCGCAGAGGGCCAACTCGGTGCGTTGCAGCAAAGACGGGGGGAGACAAGAAGCAGACATAGAAAAAAATAGAAGAATGGACACACAGCAAGAACAAGCAGAAAGGGGGGAGGGGGGATATGTAACCAAAAAAAAAAAAAAACCTGATGATAATCTATTTTTATTTCTCTTATAAATCAGGTGCTCTTTTTTCAAGATGGTCAGAGGATATTTTTTTTCTTTTTCTTTAAAAACCAGTAATTTTACTATAATTTGGCTTGGTATTGGTCATTCTGGGTCCATATTCTTAAATAAGTGATGTACTCATTCAATATGTAGTTTCAAATCATTTAATTTCAGGAAAGCTTCTTGAATTAAAATTTTTAGTGTTTGTTTGATTCCCTTGTTCTGTGTATCTTCTTCAGGGACTTCCATATATTCAATCTTTGTTCATCTTTAATGTTTGAATCTTTATCTCTTCATTTCTTTAGTATTTTAAAAATTTTCCCATTTTTTACATTCTATTTCCATTAATGCAGCATTGTGTTTATTCGCTATTGAGCTCCTTCTAGCTTAGTCTTCATTGCTAAAACTATTTTTTAGTTTACTTTTACTTTTTTTCCTGAGTTTTCGAATTCTAATTTTGTTCTTTTATGTCTTGAATCATATTTTTAATGTCTTTTAGATTGTTTTAAAATTGTAGGTTACATCTTGACCTGTTTTGTGGGCACATCTTTCTGGAATTATTTCATTATCTGTAGATATGTTATTCTCCTTTTTATTCTATTTTCTTATAATAACTTTGTTTTGGATTTGACCTTAATGCTTTTCTATTGTTTAGTTTTTCTTTTATTAAAATATTTTTATCATGAAATATCACACAGAAAAGTGCCTAAAATATAAATGTACAACTTGAGAAATTATTACAAAGCAAATACTATTGTAACTATTGCTCAAGATTAGGAACTAGAAAACTATCCACACCCCTGAGACTCTTCACTGTCCCTCTTCCAATCAAAACCCCCTCACTCCCTTAGAAGTAGTAACCACTAGCTGGAATTTTATAGTGATAACCCTTTCTGCTTTTTGTTTGTTTGTTTGTTTAATATATATATATATATATATATATATATATATATATATATATATAGTTTTGCCATCTAGGTAAGCATCCTTAAAGAAGATTAGGGAGTTTCATTTATTCTTGAACATCATTAAATGGAATCATATAGTATGTACTCTTTTGTACCTGGCCTTTTTCACTCAACATTCTGCATGTCACACTCATCCACTTCATTGAGTGCTAGTTGTAGTCTGATTTTATGACTGTATAATATTCCAACATATGAATATATCACAATTTACTTATTCATTTAACTGCTGATAGACATTTGGGTTATTTCCAGTAGGGGGATATTAATAAGAATAGTTCTGCTCTGAAATTCTAGTGCATATCTTTTGGTGAGCACGTTTGCATCTCTCTGTAGGCCATATTCCCAAGGGTGAAACTTTTGAATCATCAAGGGGCATTTTATGTTCAGATTTAGTGGACAGTGCCAAATGGTTTTCCTAAATGATTGTACTAATTTAACAATCTAATCAGCTGGGTATGATACTTCTCTTTTCTTCCCCTCCCCCCCCCCCCCCATTCCTCCCACTTTTCCTTCCTTCCATTTAGTTAACCTTTCAACCCATACTTAAGAGTCTCTGGATTAGGCCCTGGATATCTAATGGTGAACTGAAAAGAAGTTGGGGTGCCCTTTCCCAGGAAACACCACCTCCACCCCTCCATCTCAATTCAGCTAGCAGATAAATGGGAAGCCCCCAGCACCATCTGGCTCTTCAAAAGGTTGGAGGTGGGATATGGGAAGAAGCACCTAAACCCATTCCCCTGGAAAGTGATGCAAAGGTGCTAATAACCTTCCGTTTTGGGGAAAGGGCCACTCTCCCCATATTGAGGGAGCTGTAATCAAGCCCACTCCCCCAAGAAACCATCATGTTAAACATCCAACCACAATGGGGGCAGATGCTGGGTCTCATCCTGTTCTTAGAGGCTAGGTGCTTTGGTTGGTTTTTGTTTGTAGGTTGTGGCTGTGTTTTTTTGTTTTTGTTTTTTTTTAATTCACATAAAACTTTACCATTTTAACAAATTTAAAGTGTACAATTCAGTGGCATTCAGTTTATTCACAATGTTGTCCAACCACTCCCACTGTCCAATTCCAGAAAATTTTCATCACCCCAAAAAGAAACCCTGTACCCATTAAGTAGTTACCTCTATTCCCCTCTCCCCCCTCAGCCCTTGGCAATATTAATCTACTTTCTTTCTCTACAGATATATCTATTCTGGACATTTCATATAAATAGAATCATATGAGACCTTTGGGGTCTGGCTTCTTTCACGTAGCATGTTTTCAAAGTTCATCCATGTTTTCACATGTATCAGTACTTCATTCCTTTTTATGGCTGAATAATATCCCATTGTATGGATATACCCCACTCTGTTTATCCTTTCATCAGTTGACGGACATTTGAGTTGTTTCTACTTTTTGGCTATTATGAATAGTGCTGCTATAAACATTTGTGGACAAGTTTTTATTTGAACACCTGTTTTCACTTCTTTTGGGTATATACCTCACAGTAGAATTGCTAGGTTATATGGAGTTTCTTCAAAAAGTTGAACATAGAATAACCAAACTGTTTTTCAAAGCAGCTGCATCATTTTTCATCACCACCAGCAATGTATGAGGAGTCCAATTACTTATCCTTGCCAAAACTGGGTAAGCCCTTTTAATTTTAGCCATTTTTATGGGTGTTTAGTATCTCACTGTGGCTTTAGTTTGCATTTCTCTTATGACTGCTGTTGAGGCATCTTTTCATGTGATTATTTACCATTTGTATATCTTCTAAGGTGATGCATCTGTTCAAATCTTTTGCCTATTTTTAAAAGATATGTTGACTGTCTTATTGAGATGTAAGAGTTCTTTATTCTAGATATTAATCTTTTATATATGCTCTGTACATATTTTCTCCTAGTCTTTGGCTTGCCTTTTTATTTTCCTTTTTTAAAAAATTAATAGTATATTTTGAAAAGCAAAAGTTTTTTATAAAGTCCAATTTATCATTTTCCCCCTTTTATAGTTCTGTTTTTAGTGTCTTTTCTAAAAATTCTTTGCCTAGCCCAAGTTCATAAAGATTTCTGTTTTCTAGAAGATTTATAGGTTTAGCTCTTACATCTGGGTCTAATGATCCATTTTAAGTTAACTTTTATATATTGTGTGAGGTAAGGTATATAGAGGTACATTTTGTTGCACTGAATATAAAATTGTTCCAGCACCACTTGTTAAAAAGACTACTCTTTCCTCATTTGAAATGCCATGGCACCTCTGTCAAAAATCAATTGACCATATATTTGTAAGCCTTTTTCTTTTCCAATGATCTTAATGTCTATCATTACACCAACTGCACACAATCTTGATTACTATAGTTTTATTAGCTCTATAGCTTTATAGAAAGTCTTGCATTCAGATAGTATAAGTCTTCTAAACTTTGTCTTTTTCAAAATTGTTTGGCTACTGCATTTCCATATAAATTTTAGAATCTGCTTATCAAGTTCTACTAAAAAACTTGTAGAAATTTTTATTGGAAACCAGCATTGCTTTCTGACATTGGTTGTTTGTTACCAAACTGCAAACCTCTACCCACCTGCAGTACCTGTGGTCTTCTTTCTTTCTACAAGCTTGCCTTACATTTGTCACAGGACACCCCCACCCCACTCCTATTAAACTTCTGGAGAGGTTAGCAATCCCTTCCATGTCACAGAAATTTCCTCTGAGAAGACTAAGCTGAAATTACAGTGAATTTACTGGACTTACTTTTTTCTCAGCTTTTAAGGGAAAATAATTCATAATATGTGAATTTATAAATACAAGCAGACATTAATCTTCCTCATTCACAGGATAAGGAAATTGTTTTACCTGTATGGCAAAAGTACCAACTCCTCCCGAAGCGCCCAAGATTAAAACACTGCAATGCAAAAGAAACCACAATCAATGAGAGCTTTAAGCAAATAAACTGAATAAATAAAGTAGATGATTTCAGCATGTAAGTAGCAACTTCCTAAGATTAGATTACACAAAGATTTTATCTTAAATTCACCAAGAAGCAATAAATGCTTGAAGTTAGACATTCTGTGAACTCCTTACCAAGGATCTGATTTGTAGTTTTTAAGTACACTGGATTTTGGAGTATGTATTCTGTCTACAACATTAACCCTAGTCTCATTTCCATTTTTCCTATCTTACCCAAATCATAGCAGACTGGTTGTCACTTTTTTCAGACTTTAAAAGTCATTACTACAAAATTTCTGAACCATCTGTTACCTTTAAAATTAATACCAGTAAATATAATTAAGACAATTTTTCTTGCAAATGTTTTTCCTAGAAGAGTTACTTTTAACTTCACAGAATTATAAATTGTGAAGAATAAAAGAAACTAAAGATCAACTCCTCCAAAACCTTTCAGTTCACACATTTTACAACCTTGTACAGCTTTAGTAGTTTCTAAATGGGGGGGGGGGGGGGGGAGCACTAAAACTGCCTCACAGGTACATCCTAAAAAGAATTCACCCATAAATATTTTACTCTCCTATTTTTGTCCATTCCAACGGAAATGTAAACTAGTCAAATTCTCATTTAAGTTCTTCCAGTCTAACCTTTATCTCAACTCTGACCTTTTTCCTCTCACTATTTCCTGAACCAAACTTTCCACCACGATTTCCTGGTTCCTTCACAGTCCCATCAAGCCCCGAGCACACTGGACCGTTCCTCCAGACTCCAGTGCCGTCACCATCTGCTAAGGCCTCCCTTCCTTTGAAGGCCCAAGTCCCAGTCGTCCTCCACAGTACCCTTGAGATAGGCCCTGTACCCGAGATCTAAGCCACATACTTGAATTTGGCAATTGTCACATTGTTAACTTTCAGGCATAAATCCTGCTTCCCAAGGTAACCTGCAAGCCTTTGAGGACAGAGTCCTCAGACTATGTCCAGCACTGGACATACGACCTTGGTTTTAACAGATGCCTCTTCGGTTTCTTTTTATAATTTGTTTGTGCCAACAACATAAAATTCCCCATTTTAACCACTTTCAAAAGTATACAATTCAGTGGTGTTCATTATACTCACAATGTTGTGCTACCATCACCACCACCCATTACCAAAACTTTTTCACTGCCCCAAACAGAAACTCTGTACCCAGCAAGCATTAACTCCCCATTTCCCCTCCAACCTCCCTGCTCTTGGTAACCTGTAATCTACTTTCTGTCTCTATGAATTTGCATATTCTCATTACTTCACATAAGTGGAATCATTCAATATTTATCCTTTTGTGTCTGACACTTTTCTCAACATGATATCTTCTAGCTTCAACCATGTTATAGCATGTATAAGAATGTCATTCCTTTTTACAGCTGAATATTTCATTGTGTATATACACTACATTTTGTTTATCCATTCATCTCCTGACAGACATTGAGTTACTTCCACCTTTGGCTATTGTGAATAATGCTGCCATGAATAACAGTGTACAGATACCTGGTTGAGTCCCTGCTTTCAATTCTTCTGAGTATATATCTAGGAGTAGGATTGCTGAGTTATATGATAATTCTATACTTAACTTTCTGAAGAACTAATGAATTGTTTTCTACAGAGCCTACACTATTTTACATTCCCACCAACATTCTTGCCAGAGCTTATTATTTTCCATTCTTTTAATTCTAGTGGATAGGAAGTCATATCTTATTGTGGTTTTGATTTATATTTCCCTAATGGCTAATGATGTTGAGCCTTTTTTCATGACCTTGTTGGCCATTTGTATGTCTTCTTTGTAGAAATGTCTATTCAAGTCCTTTGTCCATTTTTTAATTGGTTTGTCTTTTTATTGAGTTAGTTTGCAGTTCTTTAAATATTCTAGATATTAAAACCCTTATTGGATATACAATTCTCAAATATTTTTTCCCCATTCTGTAGGTTGTCTTTTTACTTTCTTGATAATGTCCTTTGGTGCACAAAAGTTTTTAATTTTGATGAAGTCCAATTTATCTATTTTTTTCCTTTTGCTGCTCATGTTTTGGTGTAATGTCTAAGAATCCATTACCTAATATAAGATCCTAAAGATATTCCCCAATGTTTTCTTCCAAGAGTTGTACAGTTTTAGCACTTACACTTAGATCATTGATCCATTTTGAGTTAATTTTTGTACAGGCATGAGGCAGGGGTCCAATTTCATTCTTTTGCATATGGATATCCAGTTTTCCCAGCACACTTGTTGAAGAGACTATTCTTCCCCATTGAGTGGTCTCAGGCACCCTTGTCAAAAATCAGTTGGCCATAGATATATGGGTTTATTTGTAGATTCTCAATTCTATTCCAGTGGTCCAATTTTCAAAATTGTTCAAAACAGGATTATATCCTACAATTAAGGCAACAATTACTACTCACCTCAAGTGAGGGGATCACCTGGCTATCTGAAAGACTGCATTAAGGTTTATTCCACTAAAGAAAAACTTGAAATTAATTTCTGATTCTCTCCATGAGAATGCAGGATTATAAAGATGCCAAAAATAATGGTTGCCTAAGCACCCGAATGCCAGCCAATCTCCAATCTTATTGTCAGTTTCTCTTCCCTATAACTTATGGTCCAAAGCAGCCTTATTACCCCAAATACAAAAGCAAAATGTGTTTCACAGCAGGGCTTGGCAGAAGAGGGAGTGGTTCTGTAATAGCACCTTCAGTTCCTGATGTTGCCACTTGATGGCACCTCCAAAGTACAAATTCCAAGCTGGTCAGATAAAGTGCCACGCAGCTACTGAGCTTGTGAAGGTAAAATAGAGACACACATTTCACTGGCCCTCCAAACTCCATGTTTTGTGCAGACTCACCTAGAGTTCATACTTTTTTTCAAACGAAGAAAGTCCAAAAAAGTACAGTAGACAAAATAAATCTGCAAGCCAACAAGAAGTTGAATGGTCCTCTGTGGTTTGAGGTCCTGTGGCTGAGCAACTATTCCTACTGTACTCTTGAAAACATTCTCAATGCAAAAGGAAAATATTGCTATCGCTTACCCCCAATGGCCCTTCCTTTAAGTGCTATACATGAGAATACCTTTTATCTGGCTGCTATAAATGGTTACACTATATATTCAAACCTTGTGGAAGAAGAAGCCTATTTGTTACAATGAAGGAATATGTGCCATAAGTGCTTATTGGTTTATATAGAGCAAGTACTTAGGAAACACTTTGTGCAAAAGTACTATAATCCAAAATTGCCAAGATTTTTAATTACATTCCTCTTTTACTTCCTAAGTCCATATATAGAGTTCCTTTTGAAGTTAGTGGGAATTGCCCTGATGGCAGATACAGAGAAAATGGAGAGAAGAATGAATAATTGTTACACTACTTATGTATTCTTAAAACCCTAAAATCTAACTTTCTCCATCAATTCTGCCCAAACTCTGAATTCTCCCTAAGCACACTTCAGGGTACTAAAGCAATTTTGGCTTCTTTTCCAAGACTGAATCGCTTTTTTTTTTTTTAAGATTTATTTTATTTCTTTATCCCCCTCTTGCTGCTTGTGCTCGCTGTGTCCATTTGCTCTGCATTTTTCTGTGTCTGCTTGTATCCCCTTTTGGGGTCATCTTGCTGTGCCAACTCAGCTCACAGTACCGCGCGGGCCCTGAGGCGCGGGCCCTGAGCTCACTGTGCCACGTGGGAGTTTCTTCACCAGGAGACCCTGGAGATCGAACCTGGGGCCTCCCATATGGTAAACCCTGGGGCCTCCCATATGGTAAACGGGAGCCCAACCAATTGAGCCACAGCTGCTTCCCTGAATCACTTTTTATTACCATTTAGGTGTCTAAGTCTTCAACAACCACATTTTTCAATATTATTACAGTCTTGTGAGGGAGGGCATCAACCCCTTAACTGTCTTATAAATAAAAAATATATGAAACACACTACAAAAGAGCAGGAGATCGAGAAGAAGGGAATCGCCTTTCAAGTTTGTATATTCTGACTAAGGCTCAGAAATGTTTGACTGCCAGGGCTGGGTAGCTCGAGACCTGGGTGCAAGCCCCAACTCTCTAACTGAATTCCCTACGTCTCAGATTCATCATATGAATTCACAAAGATGTGTTCTAGGAGTCAATGAAAACAAAGAATCAGTGTTTTCAGTCTAAATTAAGTTTATATTTAGTTTCTTGACCTTTCTAACAGAAAAGTATATGATGGTCATACCAACCCCCCCCCCCCAAGCCCCAACCCATACCACTTACTTGTGGGGGAAAAAAAGTCAAAGAGTATCATCAATTAAATCCTAATGGCTTAGAAACAAAGAAGATTCAAAAATGGTAGAAACAAATGGTCTTTAAGAAACAGGATGATGCTGAAAATATATATTTTCCTTTTTTGGCATCATATACTAATTTGGGTGAAAAATAGCAAAGTATGTCATAATATACTAGGATGTGAGAAACTTAATCTGAATAAATGGAATAATAGAGCTATAAAACAAATTAACCAAACATATCAATAAAGCCTGGATCTGTATATCCCCTTCTTCTAAGCCTCCATAATTCATGTAGACATTCCCAAATTTACAGAAGGGTTCACGTGTAAATTAGTTGTTTGGAACTTTAAACACATTTTCCCATGAAAACAAAGCTATTTATACATCTTGGCAAAGTGCCCAGGGTAGACTTTTATAAAGTTTACTTAACCCATAATGGACCAAGAACCTCATATACAGTATAACAAAGGTTCTGTGGGAAACTGTATTCAGAATTTCGACTAGAGATACTGGGAGCGCATCTGTCCAAAAGGGCTAGGCAGTGGGAACAGACTGGTTCCTTCAATCTGGTGCAGGAAGAGATGGAGGAAAGGAACTCTTACGTGAGCAACAACAGGATGGATAAGAGAAAGATGTAGCATGGTCATAGTTAATGAAGTTTAAGCTTAGGGATCCTCACTTACACTAACCCGAGAGGAAAGTTTTAGTTTTCCAGCTACTGAAGCAAATACCATACAATGGAATTTAACAGCTCACAGTTTCAGAGGCTAGAAGGTTTCAGCCTCTAGCCTCTGAAACTGTGTCAGTTGGCTGACCAGCAATCTTTGGGGCTCCTTGTCTTTTCTATCATATAGCAATGCACATAGTGGCATCTTTTCCCTTCTCTTCTGGGTTCCATTGAGTTCCAGCTTCTGGCTGCTCTGAGCTGTGGCTTCTCTTCTGTGTCTAATTTCCTTTGCTTTTAAGGACTTCAGCCATTTTGTAATAAGGCCCACCCTCATTCAGTCTGGGCACACCTTAACTTTTAACATCTTCAAAGGTGTTATTTACAAATGGGTTCACACCCACAGTAACAGGGGTTGGGACCTGCACATGCCTTTTGTGGGGGAAATGATTGAATCCCCAACAAGGAGCCCTTGTAATATATTTGCAGTGACATATATTTTTGATAAGTTTGTCTCTTTTCCACTCCTACATTCCCTCTAACATGATTCTCCTCTTGTCAGGTGGCATTAACTTTGGCTAAAGGGAAGTAAATTCTTTTTTTTTTTTTTCATTAGAGAAGTTGTAGGTTTACAGAAAAATCATGCAGAAAATACAGATTTCCCATATACCTCCTGTGATAGTTTAAAGTTCTTTTATGAATCCCCAAAAGAAAAAGATTATGTTTTATAACTAATCCATTCCTCTGGGTCTAAGACCCTTTCAACTGGACTACATCAGTGAGGCATGACTCAGGTTGAGTCTCCACCCTTTTGCTGGGTCTGATATAAATTGAGACACAGAGAGAGAGAGAGAGAGAGAGAGAGAGAGAGAGAGAGAGAGAGACAGATAAAGGAAGCCTCCATATTTGATCCTGCAATGTGAGAGAAAGGACTCCAGTTTCGCTCACAGCTGAGCTGCAAGAAGAGGAGCCATCAAGAGGCTCAAAGAGCTGATGCCCAGGGAGAGATGTGCCATATGTCTGATAGCTCACAGCTGAACTTGGGAAGAAAGCAGAGCAGCCAAGACTGACAGAGGAGACCCCGGAAAGAGACAAGCCCTATGTCTGGTTGCCCACAGCTGAGCTCCGGGAGACGGTCAATTCTGCAAGGGGAGGCAGAGATTGGCGGCCATCTTTACCACATGGCAGGATGCTAGGATCAACAGTAGCTGACTTTGGTGAGAAAGTATCTCTGATGGTGCCTTGATTCAGACATTTCATGGTCTTAGAACTGTAGCTTTTCCCCAAATAAATTTCCCATTATAAAAGCCAACCCATCTCTGGTACTTTGCATTGGCAGCTCTTTGGCAAACTAAAACACCCCTCTTGTATTAACACCAGGGAAGTAAACTTGGATATATGTTTGCTATGGGTTTAATGGGACATATTTAAGTGGTTCACTGTCACTTCTGCACAGAGTTATTATTAGCTATCCTTGTTCAAGAATATCTGCCAGGAACACGCCTACCTCCCACCAAGTCAACTCATCATTATGCAAAGCTCAGAAATTTTATTAAGATAAGACTGAGTACCATGGGCACCCAGCACTGGAATATGTGGGTAATAAAGGAGAAACAAGGTTTGAAATGTACAGAGCCAGAAGCTAGTCTATGGAAATTCTTCCAATCAAAAGACATGTAAAAACTTATTCCATTATAAGGAAGACATCAATAGCAGACTAATTAAAGAGGATTGCCAACTAAAATACAATCACATTTTAGGCTTATTCACTGTACAAGAAAACTTGAAATGCCCTGAAGTCTCACAGCTCATAAATGAAAGAAACCTGGAACACATTTTCTCAAATTCAATAACAATCCTAAATTTTTACATGACATGTACAATAATAAGTTGTGAAGTGAAAAAGGCAGAGGGAGCAGGGTATGGGAACAACAATCAGATTTTGGCTTGGGGTAACTCACAATGAACTGACATCAGGAATATGATAAAGAGTTGAGGTGGTAGTCAGTGGGTCTTGCTTTGCACATGTGGAGTTTGAGGTACATCTAACTGGGACCCAGGAGAAAGGATAGGGCTAGAAATACAGATCTGGATGTTACCAAAATATGAGTAGAAGCTGGGAGGAGAAAAGAGAGCCCTAGAAGACATAAGAGGAATGATGTGGTGAAACACTGGGAAAACAGCAACATTTAAAGAACTAGAAGGGAAGCCTTTGAAAATGACCAGAAGTCAAAAAGACCAGAGGAAAACTAAAAGCACCTAGTGTCCCTGAAATCATGGAAAAAGTGAGTATTAAGAAAGAGGGAGTGGTCGATACTGCCAGTTATTTCAGAGGTCAAAGAAAATAAGAACTGAAAAGCAGCATTGGGTTTGGTAACTTAGTCAGCTATGACCCTGGTGAAAGCAGGTGTAGCTGAACAGGAGGTTGGAAACCAGAATACAGTGAATTGAAAAGTAAATGACTCCTAAACCTCAAAAGACAATTACTCATGTCACCTAAAAAAGTAATCTGTAAAACACAAATTGCCAGGAAAGTCTTGTACTGCTTCTTTAACTGAGCCCTCCCGGGGCTCCCAGAATAGGCCCAGGAGCGGGGGCAGGATTCATTTGCATCACACTGGCCAGGCCAGAGCCCCCACCCACACTCTCCTTTTCTTTCCAACCCTACAATTTCTTTACGCAAGTAAACTGCAGGGGTTTCTTTCTTTCTTCCTCTTTCTTCCCCGTATCCCACTCAACTACACAACCTAGGCAGGTGCAAATAAAAAAAAAACCCCTAAGCTCTATAGATAGCAGGAACATTGTAAATGATGTTCTTTCATCATTTGTAATAAATGTGTCACAACAATGTAAGGTGTTGGCGGGGAGAGTGATGTATAGGAATCCCGTATGGAATGTA
>PVKH010025245.1:0-13456 GCA_004027955.1 Chaetophractus vellerosus | reverse complement strand
GGCGGGATGCCGCAGCGGGGGGAGACAAGCAGACACAGAAGAACGCAAAGCAAATGAACACAGCAAGAACAAGCAGCAAGGGGGATATATAAATAAATAAATAATAAATCTTTAAAAAATGTATTAGGAAACAGATGCCTATTTAATCAAATGGCTATACTACAAGATATGAGGAAGATGATGGTGATGATGATATAAAATGCTATACTATAATCTAAACATGCTCCTGAGAGCTGTATATGTATTACCTACTCAGTGAAGGTGTTAATCTCATTTTATATATAAAGGAACTGAGAGAAAGATCGTGTGATTTGCCAGAGGCCGCACCTCGTAAATTTCATCACTGAGCCTGCTGTCTTTTTCACTACTAAACTGTTTGCTCTCCTAATATAAGCACCATAAAATTAATAAGCAAAATATCATAACATCTGGACAGGATAGTAATATCAATTGCAGGTATAGGTGAGGGAGGCTTCATGGAAGAAATGATAATTGAGCTGGGAAAATCTATGAGCAATACAATGAAAGAAAATCCAAGAGCAAATGTTCGCAGATAAAGAAAACACAGGACATGTTTAAAGTTTAATTTTGAATGGTGGTGGGAGAGTGTGAAAGAAGAGTCTAGGACAGAGGATATAATGAAAAAAAATGAGGCTGAAAATGAAGGCCACAGAAAAGTAAAGTCCTGAATACAGTGATAAGGAATTTTTACTTTATTTAATAGGTAATGGGGAGCAATTTAAACTGTGGTGTGTGTGAAAGTTGCCTCTGTGTGTGTATGGAGGGGAAAGCAAGGAAATAATTGATAGCAGGGGGAAAATTTTGGAAGTAATGAGATTAGTTAGGAGGCTAATGCAATAATACAAGATAGATGGCCTTAAAATCAGAAGAGAAGAAATGCATATGAGAGACATTTCAAAGAAGGACTCAGAGATCTAAATAAGAGACGATATAGAGAAGGAAATAAAAAAGTCAGAGGTGATCCTGAGCTTTCTGTCTTATGTGACCAAAATGATCATCAACTTAGGGGTCACAGGAGGAGTTATCTTGGGACATAGAGGTAATCAAGTAAGGAGGAAAATGGGTTTGGTTTTGGATATATTGAGTTTGAATTATTAGCAGGATATCCATGGGGAGATGTTTAGTAGCACCCAGACATTGGTGGATTGTGTCTGACATACTGACATTTTGAGAAGAGAAAACTCCCAGCATGTGAGCACAGAATCAGATGAAATTGCCAACTCTTATAGAATGCCTACATCTTAAGAGAAGGGGAAGAAAGAGAAGCTAGGGTGAAGAGAGTGATCAGAAATAGGAGGAAAGTCAATGGGATGAAACATCACATATATCAAGTTAAGACCTTCTAGAAAGGTACAAACAATGGGGTTTAATGCTTTTGAGATTCTGAAGAAAAGCAAATTATGAGATATCCTCATAATGTCATAATGGAAACAACAGAAAGTATTGTTTAGTAGGGTAGTAGGGACTGAAGTCTGGATGGAAAGTGGAAAGTTGTGAGGAAACAATGAATTAACCTCTTTTGCTCATTCCTTCCAACTGAAATGTTCTCAAATAACGCCAGTCTATTGTTCCATTCCTAGGTTTGCTTATCTTTCTTCTTGCCTCCAAGGTCAGTCACAGTAACCTTGTTCACAGACTTGAGACTATGGTCCTCTCACATCTATTCTTTCAATGGGTCTATAATCAGAATCAGTTACAGAAATTATTGTGTATTTCTTTTACTTAATCTTTACATTTGAAATTTGGTACTTCTTTTCCCTCATAACGTATCAATTCTATTTCAAATATTTTGCAATCATTTTAAACCAACTATGAAGATAACTATTTGAAAGACTTGCACAAGCAATGGAAACATGACATTGTATGCACTAGTGGCAAACACAATGAACAAAATAGAGAAAGTTTTGAAAGAGATCTTCTGAGACATACAGACTTTAAAGAATTTGAAAGGCAAAGAAACATAGCAGACAGACCATCTGCACTCAAAAAATAAAAATTCTTGAGATAGTACATAGTCAGTGGGAGATTCAGCATTCAAGGGGGCAAGTCTCTTCATTCATAGGTTGGTACATGATACTATCCAACCTCATGCCAAGTATCACTTTATATATGAATGAGCCATATGCAAACCCAGCCTGTGACAAAAACAGATGAAATTCCCTCTAACAATTCAGCCACACATAAAAAAACAGTTTCTAACACTCAAAACTAATAACTCAGTTTTAACTTTGTATCCATATTCATAAACTCCCTATAGCCAACTTTCCATCTTTCATTCTACTAGCTAGAACTTTTTGTATCACACATTTGGACTCGGAAAAGTAAATCACAAAAGTGGCAGCTCAGCCCAGTGGAAAGAGAAGAAAAATGGAGTATAATTCAATAAATCTTCTGAACAGAAGAACATTTACCACTTTTTATTAATCTGTTTAATAGTTCTTTCCCTAAACAAGGAAAAGAAGCAAGATTTTTCAGAGCACTCCAAATAACTGTTTAGCTCTTGGCTCAGAGAGATTTACTGACATAAACATCTCAAGCTTTGTTTCTTCAAGAAACAGCACTTACAGTGTAATTTGGCTCAAGCCCCACAATCTAGCAAGTGTTACTTCCTTGCTACTTCAAGTGAAGGCAACTGTAGCTGAGCACTAAACATGGTGTACAGAACGCATGGAGGCTTGAACTTACTCTAGATGTTTCCCTGGAGAAAAAGGGGAGAGGTAAGAAAAGAAAAAGAAGGCAAAGATAAAAGGAAAATTGAGGAAATATGCTAAAACAAAAAGAAAATAGACTGTCAGAATTCCTCCAGCCTATTTAGCTGATGCCAAAGAATCAGGATCACAACATGGCTCTCCTGCTTCAGTGCTAGTACAAGCAAAGTCTGACACAGAATTCATTGCCTCTCAAATGTCTAACTTTATAAATGAAGTTAAGAAACATCACAATTCTCATGTACTTCAATATATCAATAGAAACAGCCAATGTAATATATTATAATATTTTCATAGGACAGTCACCAACCCAAAGTCTTTTGTTTTCAATTTCTTATGTTACCAACCAATTTCTCTCATTGTCTTTTTCATCAAAATAATGCTATAAATAGCAGTTAAATAAGATAAATTGTTTCATTCAAATAATGTTTCCTCAGTGGAAAGTTTATTGAAAAAAATATAATATCTGCTAGGGTGTGCTAAAGAACTGATTTACTTTATTATTTCAAACTGAAGTATGAACTACAGAACATTGGTTACATATAAAAACAGGCTGGCCACAGAGTTTGAGTAGCAATATATGAGAAAATAATTGTCATTTTCCTTCCAAAATTGTTTCTCTGGTATGTGGTGAAGTTTTTGTTAGAATAAATTTTCTTCAACTGCTTCTGAATATATTTGTAGTTAATTTGTACTTATGGTCCTGAAAAGATACTGCAGAAATTCTAATGAAAGCATGAAGGGCTTTGGCAGTTTTGAGGCTGTTTCAATCTTTCCCACCTACCTTTAATTCCATTCCTATCTGTCCAGGAAAAAAAAAAAAAAACATATTTTTCTGATTTTCATTCTACTTCCTGAATTTCTCCATTTGTTTTTTTCATGTTCACATCAATTTCCACATTTTCCCTCTACATTTCTTTCCCTGACCATACTTAATACTTTTGACAAAATCTCACCATTACTGGGTACCAAATCATGGGACTAATTTACAATAGGATGACAAAAGCTGTATTGGGACAAAGTGCCATATCACTAAACATTATAAAAATCTACAGATTCCAGGTTACACAAAATTTCTCTTTATAGTTAGCCTCCTTTTGATCAAAGATAATAACAAAGAAAGGTATTTTGATTATAAAATAAAGCTGGTTTTATTAGATTTGGCCTGATTATTTACATAGATGCAGCAGGAATGGCAATTTACCAAACAGACCTTTTAAAGTTTGCTTTGTTGGAAGTTTTTATATGGAATCTTATATTGGACTTTAAAAAGCCTCTGAAGGCTAGGAGGCCAAGCCAAGAATTCTCCAATAAATTCCACCTGCAGTACCCATCAATTTGGGTGAATTCCTCTTCTTGAGGTTCCCAAAATATATGTTTCCTGGACCTGCCAGAAAGTGACCTTCCTTACCTCTGTAAGCCAGGTATCAGACCAGTTAAGAGGGCTTTTTAAGTATATATAAAGTCAACCTTAGTTCCTTAAGAGTGTCTGGTCATATCTGATTAATTGAGTATGAATCTCAAATATGGCATTTCAGTTGAAGCCTGTGTTATATAGCCAATATTTCCCAATTATGTCCTCTTAATAAGGAGGGTTCTTATTGAACCTCTGTAAATAATTATACTGCTGTGAAAATAAGGATATTTTTAAGTTTCCAAATTCTGGAGGGATCAGAAAGGGGAAAAAAGAGAAAGATTTCATTTTTCTTTACAAAATAATCTACTAAGTTTTTCTGGGTTATAGATAGCTTAAGGCAAAACAGAAGGTTCTTTATATCTAGAAAATATAACTTTAAAGTATCAGCAACATTCCAAACAAAATCCTAATTATCCTTTATCAGGTCATTCAGTCCTATATAATTGATTCTTGTTTCACTTATCTTATGTTAGCAAACTCATGAACCCATTAGCTTTTCCATTAGAGTTCTAGAAATTTTGACTCAGTCCAAATGGTATGATTGCAAAGTAATTTAAACAATGTAGTTAGAAGCTTGTACCCCAGAGTACCTCGCAAAGTTCTTTCCATATGTCTTTGAGACAGTTCCTTTTTTGTTAAAGACAAAGCACTTTGGCCTGTAACTGATTTCAAGCACTTTTAGGGTAGGATCAGAGTAAAATAAAGAAGATGACAAAAGTCTTAAAATGGCTGTGGTTAACTTAGCACTGTTTTACAAAAGTGAAAGATCTGATGAGAGTTTATAACAAAAATAATGTAACTGAAAAGGAAGTTTGGTCATTTTGTGGCATGTAACATTTTTTAAGAATAAATGAAATTAAGACCAATAACACTCTACTGTTGTTGTCTAATATCAGGCAAAGCAGTAGCAGGACATATCATAGATGGTGAGGACAGTGGAAAATCTCTAGGAATTTTATGTAATTTTGAAATATTTATCATAATAGTATTTTATACATACAAATTCACCTAGGAAAGGTTAAATGTCTCCTTTAATTTGTCAGTAATTTCCGTGTAACTCATAACATTAAATAAACCTAATTATTTTTAGTACTTCTCTTTTACAAGGTAAAAGGACAAATTCTTGTGATTTTCCAGGGACCCTCTGGAAAATCCTAAAGACAGTTTGAGATGAAGAAGACATCATTTAGGATTTGATTTTGAAAAGGCAAAATGTCAAAAATTGTCAAAAGATTTGAACATTTGGTTTAATATGATCACGGATTATGGTGAAATAATACTTGGCTCTGTATTTAACCAAAGTGACAATAAAAGATTTAAAAAGTAATAATTGGAGGTAACAAGACTGTTAAAAACAGTTATTTTAAAGTAAGAAGGTTTGGTTCTCTTAAACAATCAAGGACATGATAAAGTCAACATAAAGTACAGGAAATTATTCTGACAAGACACAGAATTTCTACCTTGTAGGAAGATTACTGTGAAAGTAAAGAAAAACATTTTACAACCTCTTACTAACAGCAGAGTGATAATCCAAGAAAATTTTGTCATCTTAACAGAGAAAAAGCAAATTTTAGTTTTGCATAAATATACTATTTGATACTAAGATAAATCCATCAAATCTTTCCCAGCTTTGTGAGAAATTCATATTTCTCATTATGCAATAATCAGACATTTCACTTTAGGACAAAACTACTCTTTTTCCTTAACAAAAATACATCTTGCATTACTTGTATACACAACTTAGCATAAACTTAAGGTTTTAAGCTACCAAAAGATCTTGGAATCTATCTTTAAGCTCATGTCCTACAAAACACAATTACTATTGAAATAAAGTTTTTCAAAATGAAGACTCAATTTGGTTAAATCCAAACTTATTTTTTATCCTCCTAAACAGATGTAATGCTACCTTAATTGATCAGCAAAGCTGTGTAAGTTGCAGAAGAACATACCCAAGGAGCATAAAAATGTATGCTTGCATTGTACCTGACACTGATAACACAGAAGACATAGTCATTTTTATTAAATCAACAATATTAAACTGCTCCCATTTGCCAATGATTTACCTAAATCATGTGAACTTGCATTTTCAAAACATTTGTGGTTAGTTTTTATAAGAATATTTACATTCTTATAAAAGAATATATATCAATTTCTTTAATCTCCAGTATTTTAGGAGTATTTAATTTATTTAAGTGCTTATTTATCTTTAAGCCAATTAAAATAGAGCTCTATTAAGGAATTTTATAAGTTAATTTGTGTTTTATTTTGCCAAAGGCCTGCCAATGCAAAGTACCAGAAATATATTGGCTTTTTTTTTAACAAATCAATTTTATTGATACATATTAATAAAAAGTATACATTCAATGTTATTTGTTATAATCACATAGTTGTGCATTCAACATTTCAATGATTATTAGAGCATAAAGGATACTTATTGGAGGTAAAAAAAAACTTACAATTCCAAAGCCATGAAAAGTCCAAAATCAAGGCACCATAAGAGGTGCTTTCTCACCCAAATCAGCTGCCATGCGTTGAAGCAAGATGGTGGGCCATCTCTCCCTGGACTCTGCCTTCCCCTCCAGTCTGTACCATTTCCCGGAGCTCAGCTGAGGGCAACAGGCATAGTGTTTGTCTCTTACCAGTCCTCTTCTCTCAGGTTAGGCTGCTCCACTTTCTTCCCAATTTCAGCTGCAAGTTATCAGGGGAATGGCTCATCTCTCCCTGGAGCCTCAGTTCCTTGAACCTCTCCTTTCTGCCACATGCAGGGTAAAAAATGGCAGAGCTCTTTTTCTTCTGTCTGTTCCTGTAAGTCCATTTATAACAGACCCAGCAAGGGGACAGGGACTCAACCTGAGTCACCTCACTGACTTAGTCCAATCAAAAGCCCTAAAGCAATCTTATCAAGTTATCTAATCAAAAACCCCTCAGCTGAATTTAATGCCATCAAAGAATATCACACTCAGAGGAAAAGATTAGTTTACAAACATAATATTTCTCTCTTTGGAATTCATAAAATAATCTCCAACTGCTACAATTTAGTAACACCATCTGGAGGAAGGAAAATATCATACATATGTAACATACATATATACATAAACATAGACAGATACAAATAGCTTATAGCTTCAATTCTAAAATTTCAGCCATGAGACAGACATAAAACACAAAACTCACTAGTTTATATGAAAGAACTGTTTTGGTTTTTTTTTTTTTGTCTTTGCTACATTTTAAATTTGATAACCTGGTAGATGGGACAAATTGAGATTACTTGCTTAATATGAGGGCTAAAAGTTTCCTACCAATATTTCTGGACAAGACTTTTAAGATTTCTTTGCCCTAATGTGTAATTTTATGGGGGCTATGGATTAAATTTTGTACAAGGGACTGAGGAGACACCAAGCAGCCACTTGGATAAAATATCTAGTCTGTTCCCAATTAGTTTTTTCAGCCTTAAGTGGTTGCTTTTGAAGTCTTGAATCCCTGGAAAACCTCCCAACAGAAGGAGAGAATCTAATGCTCCAGAGAGGATAGGGAGTTGAAGGGCTTGAATAGGAAGACAAAGGATTTAAATGAGTTTGGGGAAAGGTCGAAGGTAATAAAAAGGAGGAAGGAGTAGTGCAAGGTGATGAGAAGGGAGAGGTCTTACAGGTAATTTGGGGAGATTTCAAATTTCAAAGGAAGTTCTGAGAAGTCCTTAGTGAAACCATGCCACGGAGAAATAAAGCAGAGTTAGTACTGCAGAGAAGCACATAATCAGCAGGGTCTTCAGAGGAGGAAATTCAGCAGACTGAGAATTTCTCATAGTGAAGGGGGGCACCAAAACAACAACAAAATTCAAATGAGATTGTAACAAAAGAGGGAGAGCAAAGTTTAAGTGACATCTCAGCAAAGATGGCAAACAGGCAAGACAGAAGCTTCACAAAAAAAAAAAGCCAGGCAGAGTCCAGCTCAAAGGAAGGAATCAAGATTAAATCCCCACTGAAAGGAGCGAAGACGAATTCCACCCAGGAAGTTTCTTGCTCGAATAGAAAGGAGCCAGGAGAAGTACCACTCACATTCCTACTCGATGGAGTAGGGAGAAATCCCCACTCAAAAGAATAAAAAAGACTTCCATTCGAAAGTTTTTCATTCAAACCAAAGAATTCGGGGAGCGAATTCCATTCAGTGAGATCTCAGTATACAAAAAGAGTATTCTCACACAAAGTCAGGTCCTTACCGTGCTGCAGTGGACGAACTTTCTGGAATACCAGATAAAGACAGGGACACACCAGGCCCCAGCCATCCAACCCAGCAGGGGTCTGTGATGCACCTGAGTCAGTGTAGTTGAGAGATCCAGGGTCCAGTGGATGTTCCAATCCTACCCAAGTCACAGCACCAGTAGCTGTCAAAGAAAAAATTGTACTGGGCCATGTTAAACAAGCAAAATTGATTTTATTCATGGCAATGGAAAGAGAGTAGAACTCAACTGCATTGAAACAAAGGACAGCAAGCTTTTTAAGGGCTGGGGGTAGATTAGTGAAAACCACTGAAATATAGGAAGGGATTTGATCACTGGGCCAGGTGAGTAATTTACTGAGAATTTCAATTAGGACCACTTGGTGCAGAATGTTTTCCTTTGCAGTAATTAGGCCACCTGGAACCTGTGAGGGCCAGGAGGGAGTAAAAGGTAGAGAAAGGAACATCTAGTTAGGAGCCTTCTCAGACACCTGGATAGTATAAGTCCCAAAGTGGAGTGGGAGGTCAGGGCCTGGAGTCAGGGAGAAGCCTGTCGGAAGTTTAATCTGGCTGAAGGGAAATTACAGATATCTTGGTCATATATTAATTACAAACAGCAGAAACAAGAACATTTTTCAAATGGTCAAACATTTGAGCTGTATTGTATTTGTTGTATACAAATACATGAATACTAGTTTGTGTATAAAAATCTAAGTTGAAAATTATGTTCCTTTCAAATTTTAAGGTATCTCTCTATAATATTCTAGCACTAGCACAGCTTTCAGAATTCTAGTGCCATTCTGATTCTAGATTCTTTGTAGGAAAAAATATTTCTTACTTTCCTGTTTGCTTTTTTAATTCTCTCTCTGGAAAATTTTAGGATATTCTGTTTTTTCCAGATGTTCTGAAAGTTCAAAAAATGTGCTAAGATATGGGTTCTTTTTGCAGGGATCTTGTTGTATTATTTTAACCTTAGAGGCCCTTGTACTTCAGTTTTGAAAAATTTGTGGCTTTCTGTTCCTTGAGTAATTTTCTAACCTGTATTTATTCTGCTTTTCTTTATGATATTTCTCTTAGTTAGACATTGGAACTCCTAGATCAATTATCTAGTTTTTCTTACCTCTTTTCACCTATTCTATATTTCTTTTATTTTGATTCTATTTCCCATAGAGTTTCTCAATATCTATTGGATTTTTCTAAATGATTGCATTTATTTTCCAATAACTTTTTTCTTATTCTCTGTTTCTTTATGTAAGAATCTATTTTTTGCTTTTGTGTTTTGTTTGTAGCAGCTGTATTATTTCTCATCCTTCTAAGGATATCATTTATAACAGTTGCTTTCATTTATGTGCTTCTATTCCTTACTGCATTGTCTCTCTTTCTTTCCATTTTCTTTTTTTAACATTTGTCATCCCCACAGTTTGCTGTATCTGATGAACTACAGTAGTTCAGAGCTTCTCAAGTTCAGTTTCCTCTGGAAATTAACTGCTGATCTCCTATTTGGAGAAGAATAATTTGGTCTCCAGAAAGGGAAAGCGATCTAGAGATCTCACTCTATATTGTACAGATTTCCCCCATTTACAGAAGGCATTACTAATTTAATCGTTCATGGACCATTACGAGAGTGAATTTTGCAGACTACAGTGGCCTTCAGTGAGACCCGCTATAAATGATAAATTCACACGAGCTTTCTTGATATTCTATTGATTGTTTCTTCATATTTATGCACATGTGCTACCCTTTTGTTGCTCACTAGACTCCAATCACATTCACTTTCCTGAAGTTCTTCTAGCACATCAAGCTCTTTCCTGTGATTATTTTAGAATTAAGCCAAAAGATCAAGACTGAATGAAGGATCAACTACAAAAAAGGAATGACCGCACAGACAGAATCCCATATCTCAGGGAATAAATACTCAATAAAGTATTATTCTAATAATGGAAAGTAAATAAGTTCTTAGGTGACTGTTACATCAATCTACCACAGGAAATCTATAAGTAAAACAGAGTACTTTTAAAGGGATATTCCATAAAGTCAGGTTGATCGGGTGTTTTTTAAAGGAGTCACACATGCAATTCCTTTAAATAACTATTCCAAGCACAACAAATGATTTGATAAAACAATGTTTGCAAACTTGGTCATTACTTGAAATTAATCACAAACTGAACCCAGATTTTTTAAACCTGAGTTTTCACATGCTAATAATTCTATTATAAATAGTTAAATTTCTATATAATTGAAATTTTTTACGTATTGTGACTTTTTTTGTGATTTTCCTGTCTAAGCTCCTTTCTCTGGGAATTGCTACCACCTGGCCGCAGAATTGCATTTGTACTTCAGGCCTTTGGTCCATGGCCATAGTCTATTGTGCACTTTATATAAAGACTAATAATCAAGGGACCAGGCTGGGACAATGAAATTCTCTCTCCAGGAACTTGGAACCAGAACAAAGAGCAGAAAGGTCAGTAAGCAGTGGTTCTTCCTTGTTACATCACATAGACCCCTAGATCAGAAGATCTCACTTTGAGCAAGCTGTGATGGAGATGTATAAGGAGAATATAGGAAATTGTTCCTCAGGAAGACAAGGACAATAAAAATTGCATAGATATGGTTCTGTGCAGTACTGAAGGGAGGCACATGCTGAGAAAATTTGTTCCTGGTCCCGGTGAATTTCAGGCCTAGTTCCTTCACAACACCCTTGCTACACTTCTAACCTGGTTCCATGGGAAAATCCTGGATCCTTCTAATGAAGCCCCCTTTAGTATAAAAACAAATAAATCACTACATACAAAATCATGATTATTATTTTATCAATTCCAAAACATACCTGACAACTTT
Source organism: Chaetophractus vellerosus (assembly GCA_004027955.1). Lineage (NCBI taxonomy): Eukaryota > Metazoa > Chordata > Mammalia > Cingulata > Chlamyphoridae > Chaetophractus > Chaetophractus vellerosus. The sequence goes on along the minus strand of PVKH010025245.1, from coordinate 2,257 downwards.
CATATAAATGTCATAGTTAGTATTGAATGGAAAGGCCAGGGTCAGGGACAACATTTACAAATAAGCTGCTCTTTTATACTCAATAGGAGCTGAACTCTAAAATAAACATTCAACTAGTAAATTATACTAGTTATGGTCTTTACTAATTAAGACTATACTAATTATGGTCTTTAGCACCATAACCAAGTCTATGGGACAAGCTAAGGAACTTTCATTTGGTTTGAAAAATAAGAATGATAATTTGAACTTTTAAAAAAGTTTAATAAATTCAGTGGAATTTAGTAATTTGGAAGGACCAAAGACATTTGTTTTTCATGTATCTTTTCTTAAGTCATTTTCAGATTGATTTTAATATAGATGAGCACTATAGATCTCAAAGGACTAAAATGAAATCAAACAGTATAACTCTTTCTTTGAGAATATCTCATCCTGGAAAGTCCACTTGAGCTTTGCCCCTGGAATGAGAGAGGTTTCTAAAGATGGATTTCTGAGTGTTGGCAAATGATGTGTGTTTGTGGTCGTATGTTTGTGCTGACCCATATAATATAAGACCTGCAGTTAAGAGCCTGCCTGAAAATTAAATTACCAACTCAAAACATAGCTTGGAGAAATAAGTATCAATTCTGTGTGCATTTATGCTTGGAGATGTTTAGCCTATAGTTAATTAGCTGCCAGGGCATTAGATTACATTCCTAGAATTAGAGAATGATTCATATGAATTCCTGTGATTCAAGGAATAAACACGTAAGCAACTCAATAACTATGAAGTAGAATTAAGGACTATCTAGTAATTGACTGTATGTAACATATTTTTACTAAATCACATAATAATAATAATTATATAATATTTTAGTGTGTTAAAAACACTTTAATATATTTTAATATCACCTCATTGAAACTTGACAACAACCCTGTGAAGTGCACATTCACCATAACTTATTAAAGAATTGAAAGCTCAAAAACACTAGGTAACTCAAAGTAACACAGGTGAAAGAGCCTGAACTCAACCCCAAAACTCATATCAAAATCTGTTTTTCTTTCACTACATAACACTGCCATCTAAAGTTAAACATAAATTTTTTAATCTAGCAAAGATGCAAAGCATTTAACACTGTTGTTGTTGTTTTTCAGAAGCTATAGCATGGTTCAGTAACTAAGCAACCAACATACCGCAAAGTACCAGACTTCACTAATTCAAGTATTGCCGAGATGAAGGCGTTTTCTCCATAGCCAGAGGTTTTGCTGCCCCTCAGTAATTTTCCAGGAGTCGTCAGCAGTGTGAGGGATGAGGTCGGCTCCATGGCAGTTTGTCATTGACCAGTAGGATTAGTAAACAAGAAAGCTATGACAAGCTGTGCCAGGACAAGGGCAAACAGAGGAGCTCCTGCATCAGAGACTGTGTAGGGACGACCCACAGACCATTATAAAGCCACAGCAGGAGCCATATGAATGCTTAAAGAACATTTTAAAAATAAATACTCAGTGCACAAACCCATGAATTACTTTCACTATAGCCTACACTTTACTGTGACTTTTCACTGTTAGAAAATAAGAGAGCACATGTTCCACCTTGGTCTCATTCTGTGACCATAGGCGAGCTTAATTGACCACTCTTTCTTTTGTGTCCTTTTTCTGTAAACATGGAGATAAAATAATTCCTGCCTCACAAGATTATTGAGACTATATTAAAATATAATGCATAAAAAGTGCTTGGAACAATGTTTGGCAAGGGAAAAGTCTCAATTATTGTTTGCCATTGTTATTATCAAAACCACACAGCCCAATGACTACATTAACATGACTTTACACTTCCAAGAAACTCTAGCCCAAGAAGATGAAGGTGCAAATAACTCTAATTTTTTCATCTCAGGAACTTCCTCCAAATTCACATATTCTCACTTCAACCAGCCCTCATGGCCTCCCTTCTCAGGACAATAGACCACCCAACTGGGCTTATCCAACAACTGCTTACTCTTACAGACTCCCCGACTTCCCTGCCTCACTGTCTACCCAAGCTAAACTATTATAATTGTCACGAACTTTGCGGAATCCCAGTCAGGTCGCTGCTTCAAATGACTTGCCATGAACAAAACTCCATAAAACTCAAAAATATCCTGGCTTTCACCTCTCCCCTCAGAAAAATTACTAAGCTATATCTCTCTTACTATGTTAAGAATAAATGCAGCTTTGTTTTATTTTGATGAGTCAGCAGTTAGCATCATCATCATCAACAGCAGCATCTTTTATCTCTAACTTT
>PVKH010025244.1:0-13485 GCA_004027955.1 Chaetophractus vellerosus | reverse complement strand
CTGCCATGTGATCCAGCAATTCCTCTGCTATGAATATATCCAGAAGAACGGAACACTGTGATGTGAACAGACATTTGCACACCGATGGTCATAGTGGTATTATTCACAACTGCCAAAAGATGAAAACAACCCAAGTGCCCATTAACTGATGAATGGGTAAAGAAAATGTGCTATAAACTTGCAACAGAATACTATACTGCTGTAAGAAGAAATGAAATTGGGACACATATGATAACATGGATAAACCTTGGAGATGTTAAGTGAAATAAGCCAGACACAAAAGGACAAATATTGCATGGTCTCACTAATATGAACTAAGTATGAAGAATATACTTTAAAATCTAAAGTATAGGCTATTAGGAGATAAGAGGAGGGTTGAGAAGGGGTACTGATGCTTAATGAATGTAGAAGGTTTAATTAACTTGACTGTAAAAATGTAGAAATGGATAGAGTTGATGGTAACACATTATAGGTGAATAGAACTAATGCAGCTGGTTTATAAATGGGATTGTGGCTGAAAGGAGTACTCTGGGGATTTGAATGTCAATGGAAAGAAAGTTAGAGAATAATCTAGGGACTGAATAACAGTGATCCTCAATCTTTACTTATTCTGTCACATGGCAATGCACTTGGCAGCCTTTCCTCTCGGTTCCACTAACTTCTAGCTTCTTTCTGCTCCCTCAGGGTTCTCTCTGTGGCTATCTTTATAATGCCTTCTGTACCAAGATTAAAACCATCTTGATTCAGTTGGACCATACCTTAACTGAAGTAAACTCATCAAAAGGATCTATTTACAATGGGTTCATATCCACAGGAATGGACTGAGATTAAGAACATGTTTTCCTGGGGTACATAATTCTAAGCCACCACAGAAGGATATGGCCCAAAGTTACTTGCTTTGAAGATGGAGTTAGGGGACAACAAACCAAAGAAGATAGGTAGCTTCCAGAAGCTGGAAAAGGCAAAGAAACAAATCCTACCCTAGAACCTCTGGAAGGCATGCAGCCTTGCCAAGAGCTACACCTTGATTCTAGACCAATAAGCCCATTCTGGAATTCTGACTTCCTGAACAGTAATATAAAAAAATTGTACTGTTTAAGCCACTAAGTTTGTGGTTGTTTGTTACAGCAGCTAGTTAGAAAACTAATATACTACCCCTTCCCATGTGACTTGCAGTACTTGCATGTAAAACAGCTGCAGCAATCCTCTAAATATCAGCATTTAACATAAGTGAGAAATAAATCTTTTTGTTGTAAAAAGAAAAATCATGTAATCAACTGGTAATTCCTTAAATATAAAACAAACTTCTTCAAAACCAAACTTTTAATTCCCTAATTCTCCTGAAATGTGAAGTACATAGATACAGATTATGGAATCTGGAATTTATGCTCTCAACTATGGGTTTCCACTTGCAGGTCCAAATATTACTACATAAGATACACTTAGAGAGCTTTATAAAAACATAGTTTACTGAGCTTTACCCTAGAGATTTTGAAGGTTGGAAGAGAATCTGTATCTAAGCAGGGTCCCAGGTGATTCTCAGACACAGCCTGACTTAGGAGCTCTAGGCAACAGTAAGCCTTTTTAGAATGGGAATGACATAAATGCAGGCCTCTAGATGGTTCTTCAGTTACAAGTTTGAATAATAAAATGCAGTAATTTCATTTACAATTTGTAAATCCCCCTTAATTCATATTATTTCCCTCAGAGATCTAAATCATAGGATTCCCGAATTCTCTGATCTCATATAAGAATCCCAAATCTATCATAATCACCTTGACAAATGTTTGTTTGTTTATTAAGGAAGATTAGAAAGCAAGGTATTAATAGAAATTATGAGGCTAGTACTACATACTGCAGGTGTGAAATAATGAGGACCTGACCTAAGAATGAAAATACAGAGAAAAATCAAGAGTTTTTTTTGGCAACCTTAATGTAAGCAAAGACTTCCTTAATAGGAAAATACAAATGCTTGAATCAAAAGAGAAAAAAAATCGCCATATTAAGTTTCATCAAAATGAAAAACTTCTCCTCTTTGACAGAAGCTATTAGGCAATGAAAAGTCAGGCCAAGACTGGAAGAAAATACAATACATACAGCAAAGACTGATACTGGAATATAAAGAACTCTTAGAACTCAATAAGAGTTTTTTAATATGGGCAAAAAAATTTGAATTGACACTTCACAAAAGAAGATATAAAAATGGTCTATGAGCATCTAATGTAATATAAATTAAAACCACAATGCAATACCACTACATATCCTCTAGAGTGGCTAAAAAAAAAAAAAAAAAAAAAAAATCAAGGATGCGAATAATTTGGACTCTTATATACTGCTAATTGGAACAGTTTGGCAATTTCTTATAAAGTAATACATACATTCACATGACTCAGCAATTCCACTCCTAGGTATTAGCCATAAGAAATGAATAAATATGCCCACATTGTACTCATAATGGAGTTATATCAAAAGACAGAGGAGCCAGGGCTAAAGCTTAGGCAATTGAACCTCAAAATATATAATGACTAAATCAATTAAAACAAATAAACAGGGGGAATGGGTGTAGCTCAGTGGTTGAGTGCCTGCTTCCCACGTATAACGTCCTGGGTTCAATCCCCGGTACTGACAAACAAAGAAACAAACAAACAAAAAACAAGCTCTGGAGTCATATCTTGGTTTAAATTCTAGCTCTATCACACACTAACTGTGTGAACTTGGGCAAGGATATTACCCTTACCAAGTCCTCAGTTTCCTTATTTGCAAAATTGGGATAATGATGCATACATTATAAGGTTGCTGTAAATATTCCATGAGATAATACATGTTAAAGCAGCATGAGGAACCTGTAAATGTTAGTCATTATTACTAAGTTTTTAGAACTCTAATTTTTTTCCATTTACAGGCTGAAATTACTGAACAAGAGTACTTGAGATATGGTAGACATATCAAAGAGGTTTTCTAGACATTTGTTTATCTCCTCCAGCAGCTCATATTCATGATAACCAATAATTACTGAGTATATCTTATTTCAAACAGACCTCTGACACCTGAAAACTGTACATGGAATTTTAGTAGATAAATGAGAGGGAGATATTTTTCTCTACAAGAAGTCAGCAGGTTGCCTTTAACAAAGAAGTACATTCAATTTGTGATTAACTCCCCAAATATTAATTTATCTGTAACTTACCCAGGAACAGGTAGGTACAAATCAAGCTATAACTAATGCCGTGCCTGCTTTAAATGGGAAATTGGAGTGTTGCATATGGTCCGTCAATAACAAAAGAAGTTCTAAATGAGCCTCTGGAAGTTCCTGAAGTATATACAGTAAAGGCTGAAATATCTGCCTTTGCCCCAATATAGAATCATTTCTAATTTAAAGTAATAATTATACTACTACTATTAATTATTATTATTATTGCAGCAGCTATTATGAGTGGTTATCATCTACCAGGTTCTGTACTAACTTCTTTATACACATTGGCTCATTTTAAATCTTATAACAATCTCAAGTACTAGATACTATTCTTGTCTTCATTTTGCCAATGATTGAAACATAATGAGTATATAAAAATGCATGAGTTCTTCATCATTTAAAAAAAAAATTAGCAGAGCGTGTATAGCTTCAGTGGTTGATCGCCTGCTTTGCATATATGAGGTCCCGGGTTGAATCACCGGTACCTCCTAAAAAATAAAAAATAATAATAATAACAATTAGAAGGCCAAAAAGTTATTTATCACCATGGAAGCAGACTTTATAACACCTCTTTAATTTACAAATTGGTATTTAATAGGAACAGATAACCATTTATCCTGTCTTGCCTGTAGGAATTATGTTTCAAGTTTTATCAAGTAGCCCTAAGTTGATGAAGAATTCTTTGAAACAGTACCAAATGTAGAAACAATGACAGAATTAGAAAACCAGCACTTTTCAAACCCTAATGATGTAACTGATTTAGTCAATAATAATCAAATGATGCTTATATCCTTAGATGAAAAGTTGAGGGGAACACGATATTTGCAGGATGCCAGATATGTCACCTCTATCTTACTTTCAGGTCATAAAAGGCAAAAAGATATAGCTTTCAATGAAGAGGATGATACTGTCATCACCACAACCCACTAACAAATCTCAACATTGCTAAGAGTGGGAACGTCAGATATTGAGTTCTAATGTGAGGTAATACAAATTACTAGACACCTCCTACAAAGTATTCTTGTAAAAAATGTTCAATCTGAATTTAATCAAGTCTTTACATATAACTCCAGTTTACTGAAAATATAGAAGAACAAATTAAACAATACTACAAGGAAGCAATCAAATCTAGAGTCAAATTCTTTATAGGACACTGATCCAGTTGCTTTACAAAGACAAGGGCAAAAGGGAAAACAGACTCTTCAAGATTAAAGGAAGCAAATTCAGCATAACAACCAAATACAATGTATGAACCTTATTTCAATACTGGCTTCAACAAGTCTACTATAAAAAGGCTGGGGGACAAGTGGGGAAATTTTTATGGACTAGGTAATAAGATATATTAAGTAATTATCATAATTTTTGTTGATGTAATAAAAGTTTTGTGGTTACATAAGAAAATACCCTCATTTTATAGAGATCCATTAAGTATTTAAGAGTAAAATATCATGCGTCTATAATTTACTTTAAATACTCCAGCCCCCCTTGCCAAATAAATGAAACAAACATAGCAAGAGGTCAGTAATTTCTTAAATCTACATAATAGGTATGTTAGAGTTAATTGTACTGTTCTCTCAACTTCCCTATATGCCTGAACATGTTCATAATAAAAAGATAAATGAGGGTGGTTTAATTATCAGTAACGAACACTTGTGTTGCTTGATTCAGACCCAAGTTAAAGAACCCCCCGAAATATTCTAGTACATAGATACATGAATCAGAAGAACCATATCCATCACAGTTAAAATTCTGGGGCAAAGAGAGAAAAAACAGATAAGCTGCATCCTTTCAGAATTTTGTCTTAATGCAGCCTATTTATATCAGTGTGTAACATGTACCCATTTTCAGGTCTTCAAAACTCAATACCTGGCAACAAAAATGCTAACTTTCCAAAAGCATATTTAACAACTAAACAATAAATGCTAACATAGAAATTAATTTATCTTGTTATATAAAGTTTGTCCAATTCCCATAATGCTATAGAAAAAATGTTCCATCTAACACATGCCTAGAAAAACGTTTTCCATGGAAATAAAGTAAAAGATGATCATGTCACTTACTATTTACCAGTTAACACTTATTTAAAAGGAAGTAACTAAAGCCAAATTTCAAAGGATAATTCATAAACCAACAATACCTAAACCTGACTAATCAAACAGACAGTATAAGATGTTAGTCTGGACTCTAAATTTAATTTTAAAAAATACTTGATAACCTAATGGTACATTAGATTTCAAACATCAAATTTAGAAGTAGAAGTCCTTCTGTTGAAGCTATCAGTAGTACCAGCAGAGAGACTTCAAAGTATTTGATTAAATAAACTTGAGTTGAGAAGCTGAATCCAACATACAAAACTGATCAATTATGAATTAGAAAAAAGTGTGGTCCATAAACCCGCAAGAGTCCCAAGAACCTTATTAGAGGAACTGCAAAGTCAAAACTATTTTCCTAATACTGTTTTATTGTGTTGACATTTGAACTGATGATGCATAGGCAATGTTGGGTAAAACTGCTGGCATCTTAGCACGAATCAAGGCAGTGACACCAAACAGTAGTAGTTATTACATTCTTCACTAACCACAAATTCATAGCAAAAGAATGCCAGTTTTGCTTAAAAATGTACTTGATGAAGTAGTAAAAATTAATAAACTTGACCTTGAGTTCAAGGTCAATTTTTAATATTCTGTGTGACAAAATGACAAGTACACATAAAACACTTCTCTGTATTATACTAAAAAATGTTTCAGTACTTGGAGGACCTGCATAATTCAATGAACCAACATTTTCCAAATGAGTAGTGCATGATGTTACAAAATCATATATGAGTAAGAGAACCATTCAAAGTTCAAGGGAGACTGATGGATTTTAATTTAACAGAATATGAAAAATTCATTGATATGGTTTCAAGATTCCATATTGCAGCTAATTTTTAAGCATCAAAGAAGAATATCCACAATTATGTATAAAAGCTATTAACATTTTCCTCTCTTTTACAATTACACATATGTATGATGCCAGATTTTACTCATATACTTCAATCAAATCATACCACAATAGATTGAGAAGCAGATATGAAAATCTAGGTGTCTTCTATTAAACCAAACATTAAGGAGATTCACAAAAATATAAAACAGTAGTTCTCAACCAAAGAGGATTTTGTCCTTCAGTGGACACTTTGCAATGCCTGGAGCATTCCTAGTCGTCACAACTTGGGGGGTGGGGTGGGGTGCTATTGGTATCTAGTAGGTAGAGGCCAGGGATGCTGTTAAATATCCTACAATGCACTGTACAGCAACCCACAACAAAAAATTATCCAACCCAAAATGTCAACCGTCCATAGGATGAGAAACTGTGAGGTAAAAAACAATGTCATTCTTCTCAATCGATTTATTATTTTTTCTGAAAACTTATTTTTCATAAGAAATGTTATTTATGTTAAGATGTAATGGTTTCTTGTTATTTTAAAAATGTGCTCATTTCAAGAGTGTTACAGCTGCCATAAAACCCAAAACTAAACAACAACAACAAAAATCTATAAAACCAAATAGTTAAAGCAGGAAAAAGTATGATAGATAAAAAATATAAATCCTACCCCACCACCCTGCCAAAAAAAAAAAAAAAAGTTAAAAACCACAATTTCTCAATGTCTTACCCTGGCTATGAGGACTAGCTGGACTAAGAGATGGCTGATGCAAATCTTTGGTTGGCGTTGGATAGGCTTCTTTGCCTTGTCGCTGACTCATTTTTCCTGGTGTCAGAAGTTGCGATTCTTCACTGTTTTCTACAACAGCTCAAGGGAAGAAAGGAAGAAGAATTAGTACTAAAGTCATAGATATACATAACTGAATAACCAATACCAGGGGAAAAATTATTATTGAAATACACTCAGTGGTTATGTTCATTTTACCAACTCACTACTTTAATAAATCTGCATAATTGTTTTGTTTTCTTTTAATTTTGGTTTGCCACGAGTCCTAGAGGAATTGACAGGCATGTGTGCATCAAATATCCAAATTATAGGCATTATAAAAATGGAAATACATATCCAACTGACAACAAATGGTGCCATGAGATTTATTATGCTCCTTTCATTGTGCTATCAACTCTACATTTGCCAATAGAACAATAAGCAAAAGACATAAGCATTTCACAGAAGAAACACAAATCATCAATAAACATATGAAAATATACTCAACCTCATTAGTAATAAGAAAAATGCAAATTAATAAGAGTATAAAATAATATTTTATATTCACTAGAATTTCTACTCTAATTTTCATGGAAAGTAGGTATGACTCCTATTTTAGAGATGGGAAAACTTGAAGTTCAGAGAGCACCTTGCCTAAGACTAAGCAGCCAGTAAGTAATATAAACAAGATTCTAACTCAGAATGATTTGGTTCCAAAGTTTGGCCTCTTCAATGTTTTCTGCTGAATAATCAGTTTAAATGGTGTTTTAAGGAAGCCTCTCATTCATTTGGCTAAGCTACTAACAGAGAAGAGAAAAACACTCATTGAAGAAATGGGGCAAATTGTGAGCAAGTCCACAGTGCTCTAGGATCTCCACATTCTTTCATTTTATGTCTCCATGCATTCAGTCTACAAAAACCTTAGCTTTTTAAGATCAGATCCTGTTCAATCTTTAGGCCATGGGTTTTATTGTAAATATAATAGAAAGCCATTGCAGAGATTCCTGCGTGACGAAAATCTGATTTATGGTTTAAAAAGACTGTTCTGGTTTCTGTGTAATGAATGAACTCTACCTAAGCCAAAAGGAAGAAGGTAAGCTGTGAGACCAGGTAGAACTCTGCTACTGTGGCTCAAGGGAGAGTTAATGGTGGCTTGGATGATAGTGGTAGTTGTGCAAGTGGGGAGAAGGAGTAGGGTTTCAGATAAATTTTGAAGGTGGAGCCTAAAGATCTCACAAATGAATTGGATGTAAACAGTGAGAGAAAGAGAAAAATAAAAGAATATATTTAGGTTTTTGGCCTGAGAAAGTAGGGGAAGAGTGATTTCTTAAAAAAAAAAAAAAAAAAAAAAAAAAAAAAAGGTAAGTGAATCAAGGGTTATATTCTGGATAAATCTGAGATGCCAGTTAAGTAATAAAGGAGCAATTATAAGGCAGGCAATTGGATATGAGTTGGAGTTCAGGGGGAGATGGAGATATTGAGCCTGGAGATATAAATTGAGGAGCCATGAGTCTATAGATTTTATTTTTAATGGTAGAAAACTACTGTTTTATTTTTATATATTTACTTAGATAATGAAAGTATTTTTAAATTTTTACTTTGAAATTTAAGAGGCTAAAATATAATTCTGAAAATTTTAGCACAATGGAAAACATGTTAAAGCAATTTGATTTAAAAGGTGTAGTGGTAAAAATGTGAATATGAAGTTCTGGTAGTCTAAGTTGCAAAATTAAACTTAAGAGTTCCTGGTACATTGAAGGTATTTCATAAAATGTTATTGAATGAATAAATCAGCAAACTGTATTTTTATGCAACTTGACTATCCAAAAGTATATGGTGACTCCTTCAGCTACCAAATCCAAGATTCATGGTAAACTTTTTGATTTCTAAAAATAATTATTGAAATTGAAAATGTATGATACTGATGCTAAGAGAGACAAATTGACCTACAGAACAAAATAGAAAACTCAGAAACCGACCCTTGCATATATGGAAGCCTTGACATATAGCAGAGGTAGGGAAAAAATGGTACAAGGATAATGCATTATCGATATTGGAAATAGATATCTACCTCATGCTTCACACAAAGAACAGTTCAATGAAGATTAAAAATATAAATGTAAAAAGAAAACTTGAGAACTTTTAGAGGAAAATATAAGAGAATAATCTTTACAAACTTGGGGTAAGGAATGATTCCTTTAAAAAGGCATAACTAGGCACTAACCAAAAAAGAAAGAACATATAAATTCTACTTTTTTAAAGAATTCACTAATCAAAAGACACCATAAAGAAACTGAAAAGAAAGGTACAGAATAGTAGATATTTGCAACAAAGGATTGGTATTCAGAATACATTAAAAATATATATATAGGGAACCAGCTGTGGCTCAATTGGTTGGGCTCTGGTTTACCACATGGGAGGCCCCGGGTTCGGTTCCTGGGGCCTCCTGGTGAAGGCAAGCCACCATGCGGTGAGCTGACTTCAGCGGGATGACGCAACAGGGGGAGACAAGCAGACACAGAAAAATGCAAAGCAAATGAACACAGCGAGCACAAGCAGCAAGGGGGGAATATATAAATAAATAAAAATAAATCTTTAAAAAATATATATAATTTATATGGAAAGGTAAGGGGCTCCAAATAGCCAAAACCATCGTGAAAAAGAAGAATGAAGTTGGAGGACTCACACTCACAAATACTAAAATACATTACAAAGCAACAGTAATCAAAACATCATGGTACTGGCACAAGGACACGCATATGGACCAACAGAATTGAAATGAGAACTCAGAAATCAACCTTCACATTTATGGCCAACGGCTTTTTTATAAAATGGCAAAGACCAGTCAAGTGAGAAAGAATAATCTCTTCAACAAATGGTGCTGGGAAAAATGGATTTCCATTTGCTAAAAAAGGGAGGGAGGGAGAGAGGAAGGAAGGAAGGAAAAGGAGGACCCTTAGATCACATCATATATAAAAAGCAATTCAAAATGGATCAAATACATAAATATAAGAGCCAGGACTATAAAACTCCTAGAAGAAAACATAGGGAAGCATTTTCAGGATCTTGTGTTAGGCAATGGTTTCTTAGACTTTATATCCAAAGCACAAGAAACAAAAGGAAAAATAGATAAATGGGATCTTATCATGAAAGTAAAATGACAAACTATACAACGGGAGAAAATATTTGGAAACCACATGTGGCAGTTTAATATTTATGAACCATCAAAAAAAGAGAAAGATTATGTTTGTAAACTGGTCTGTTCCTCTGGGTGTGATGCCCTTTGTATGCCTTAGATTCAGCTGACATGTCTTGATTAAATTACCTGTTAAGATTAGGGCTTGTCAGTAGGGCATGACTGAGAGTTGAATACCTGGCCCCTTTGGTGGGCTGATATAAACAGACACTCACTCAAGAAGACACACAGAAGAAGACAGTGAAAAAGAGAGCGCTCCATAGATGCCAGAGGAGAGAAGGCTCAAACAGCTAAACGCCGGGGAGAGATGAGCCATTCGCCTGATAGCAGCTGAGAAGCTGAGATAAAGCCTGGAAAGAAACAAGCTCTATGCCACACTGATATAGGAAGCCCTGAGAGACGAGCCCTGCCAGCCTACAGCTGAGATCAGAAGAAGCTGCACCCATGGAGCCTTAAGAGGAAGAAGGAAGGAGAGACCAGACAGAGATGTTCCACCATCTTGCTTCAACATGTGGCAACAGACTTTGGTGATAAAGCAACCTTGAGTGGGACTCTTTGTAACTGTAAGCTTTTACCCCAAATAAATAGCCTTTATAAAGGCCACCAGATTTCTGGTACTTTGCATCAGCACCCCTTTGGCTGACTAATACACCACATATCCAAGAAAGGTTTAAAATACAGAATATATATAGAAATCCTTCAACTTAACAACAAATAGCCAAATTTTAGAAAATGGGCAAAAGACTTGAAGAGACACATCTACAAAGAAGATATTAAAATGTATAGTAAGCACATGAAAAGATGCTCAACATCATTAGCCATCAAGGAAATGCAAATCAAAACCAAACTGAAATACCATTTCACACCCACGAGAATGGCTACTACTAAAAAGACAGAAAATTACAAGTGTTGGAGAGGATGTGGAGAAATAGGAACACTTATTCATTGCTGGTGAGAATGTAAAATGGTGCAGCTGCTGTGGAAGACGGTTGGCAGTTCCTGAGAAAACTAAATATAGAATTACCATATGATCCAGCAATCCCTGGTATATACCCAAAAGATTTAAAAGCATGGACTCAAACAGAGATTTGCCCAATGATGTTCATAGCAGCAGTATTCACAATTGCCAAAAAATGGAAGCAACACAGGACCATCAACTGATGAATGTATAAATAAAATGAGGTATATATACACAATGGAATATTATTGTAAAAAGGAATAAAAAGTTCTGATACATGTGACAACATGGATGAACCCTGAAGACATCATGTTAAGTGAAATAAGCCAGAAACAAAAGGACAAATATTGTATTATCTCACAGATATGAAGTAATTAGACTAACTCAAACTCATAGAGTCAGAATCTGTAACAGAGGTTACCAGGAGACATGGTGGGCATAGAGAATGGGATGTTAAGGCTTAAAATGTACTGGGTTCCTATTTGGAACAATGGAAATGTTTTGGTAATGGATGGTGGTGATGGTAACACAACATTGTGAACATAATTAGCAACACTGAAATATACATCTAAATATGGTTAAAAGGGGAAATGTTAGGTTGTATATATAGTAACAAGGAGAGAACAGGCAGAGATCACCAACCTCTTGCTTCAACACGTGGCAACAGACTTTGGTGATAAACACAATAAAAAATTTTTTTTAATCCATGGAACTGCACTACATAAACAGTGCACCCTAAGTTAAACCATAGACTACAGTTAATAGTATAGCTATAAAAATGTGTTTTCATCAATTGTAACAAATGTTCTACCCCAATGCAAGATGCTAATAATAGGGTGATATGAGAATCCTGTATTTTATGTAAGATTTTCTGTAAACCCACAACTTCTCTGAAAAAGGAAGGAAAAAAATGCTCTAAAAATCAATTTGAAAAGATCTCATATTCTGTACTACCATTCTTTAATCTCTGAATTCAACAACACAATAGAAAAATGGGGAAGGACTTAAACCGTGATTTCTCTGAAAAACAAATACAAATGGCCAATAAAGACATGAAAAGCTGTTCATCCTACTAATTAATCAGGGAATACAAATAAAAATCATTATGAAATAAATATTTTAGACTCAGTAGAATTGACAAAAATTAATAAGTCTGATAACACCAAGTATGATTAGGAAGGGATCAATGAAAGACTTTAAACCATGTTGGTAAAGTGTAAACTGATATAAGTACTTCGGAAAACAATTAAGAACTATCTTACAAAACTGAATTCCAGTGCACCCTACAGCCCAATAATTCCACTCTTAGATTTACACCTAGAAAACTCATGTGTGTAACAAGAGGCAAAAATTATACCAAGGGAAGTGGATGTGGCTCAAGTGGTTGAGTGCCTGCTTCCCACATGGGAGGTCCCAGGTTCAGTTCCCGGTGCCTCCTAAAAACAAAACAAAAAAAAACAAAGAACAAGCAAACAAATGAAAAAGCAAACTCAGGGGAGTCGACATGGCTCAGTGGTTGAGCACCGGCTTCCTATTCAAGGTCCCAGGTTCACTCCCTGACCCCAATACCTTAAAAAAAAAAAAAAAATCATTGCTACACTGTTCATAGTAGCAAAAATAAAAACAACCTAAATACTCGTCAATTTAAAAATAAAATGGATTGATAAACTGTGGTACATGAATATATGGTATAATATATAGCATTGAAAAGGAATCACATATATCTGTATACAACAACATGGCTAAATCTTGGAATTAAAATGTTAACTCTAAAAAGCAAATCGTAGGAGATTGCATTTAGCATGTTGCCATTCTTAAGAAATTAAAAGCAAAGCATAACATTATGACAATGTTCTTTCATTTGTAACAAATGTGTCACAACAATGTAAAGTGCTGGTGGTAGAGTGATGTATAGGAATCCTATATGGTATGCATGATTGTTTTGTAAACTCAAAACTTATCTAATAAAAAAAACTTTGTGATACATATATGATTAAAAAATAATAACCTATTTTTTAAAAAACAAAGAATGGTAAGCAAAAAGTACAAATGATTCATCACTTCCGGGGGGCAGGCATAAAGATAGAAGAGGGAAGAAGCACATAGTTCAATGGGAGGGATTTGTAATTCAAGTTCTTAAGCTGGGTAATAGGTTCAACAGGTGCTCACTATATAATTATGCTTTATAGTTTACCTATGCCACATATAAATTCTTTAATATGTATCAGAGAGTATACTTAAAGGTTAATTTAAAATACAGTATAAGAACAACTAATACAGTTAAAGTATACTTTAGTATTCCATCAGTAAGACATATGTCTTAGATTCCTTCACTATATAAAAAAAAGTGCAAATTTTGTTCCAGTAACCACACTAATCCTTTGTTTGTTTGCTTTTAAAATTTTTATTTTCTATGTAATCCATTTCTTTCTTTTTTTTTTTTTTTAAGA
>PVKH010025243.1:0-13449 GCA_004027955.1 Chaetophractus vellerosus | reverse complement strand
CTCTTCTTTCCTTCTACACACATCAAGCTGCGGTTTCCTCCTTTCTGGCCTTTTCTTCTAAGTAGTGTCAGCCCTGGGAGTCCTTATAAAGCAGCCATTTTACTTCCCAGCCTCCTTTCTCAATCTTTCCCCACTTGAAGGAATGTCTTTCAATCTCATTGCCTCTAGTGTCCGGTGAGTTAAAAAAAAAAACCAACAAAACTGAGGCCCCAAATCTTTATTCTGTCCTTTAAAACAATGCCACAGGTTCTGGATCTGTGGGCTTTGGGCCCAAGCTGGGGTTCTCGGGTCTCCAGATGAGGGGAGGGTACGGCCTTGTTCAAGGAGAAGCCTGCAGACCCCACTAAGTCAGAACTCCCTGAGGTGGGCAGGGCAGGTGCAGCTTCACAGACTAGAGGAGAAAAAGGAGAACAGAGCCCTGGAGTATCAAATGAGAGAAAACAGGTTTTCTTGTGGAGCCAAGGGTTTTTTGTTTTAACTAAACACAAGGGACTCCTGATGTGGAAAGGAATCTTTGAATTTTTCGGAAGATGCCTTGGGATGGAAAACTGGGCTGAGGCCAGCCCCTGTGGATTCAGGGGAACCCTTTGAACAGGGGTGTCTGAAGATGCTTCTCCCAAGCTCAGTGACCAATTCACAGGACAATTTAAATCTTTTCATGTTGGCGGCCTTGTACCCATTTAATTCCTGAATTCATGTCCTGCCCGAGGATTTGGCTCCATCCACAGGACCTCAGAGCACTGTCAGGGCTGTGCCAGAGGAATTGAAGGCCACACAATACTGATCATTTTTTCTCCCAACTCTGATAGGGCACCACACTGTGCTGAGAGCTGTGCCCTCAACTATAAGTAAAAAGCACATCTTTACCTCGGTTTCATGGATAGCCTCATTTATTCCTGAACACAACCTATAAGGCAAGTCCAACTATCATACCCACTTTATGGTTGAGGAAACTGAGGCAGAGAGGGAAGATGTAATTTGCCCAGGCCCAATTTGTAAATGTAGAGCTAGGGAAGGAAGAAGGAGAAGAGAATCCCAGGCACAGGGAACAACTTGGTAAAGGCATAAAAGAGGAAAGTGCATATGGGCAATGGATACTGGTTCTATTTGAGTGGAAACGACGAAAGGTAGACAATGGAGGTCTTTGTGTGTGAGGCTAAGTTTGTCCTTTCTGAAGGCACTAGGGAGCCACTGAGGATTTTTGAGTAGGAGAGAGTCATGGTCAGAACAGACAAAATAGTTTGGGGAAAGGAGAATCTAGAGATGTACAGAACATTAAGAGGTGACTGTAACAGAAAATGTGAGAGGATGCAGTGTGCACTCAGAGCGGTAGGAAGTCATATTACTTTGGACAATGCAGTAGAGACCATTTTCTTTCTCTTTGGGAAGAGACAAATGATTTCATAGGAATGAAGAAAAAGTGGTCCATGTTCTAATTCCTTCCAACTCCATCTACACTTTTGCACCTACTATCCTGACTTCCAAACTAGACTCTGATCATTAATGCTTTGTCCTTTTCCTTTCTCCTCACTGGCTTTCTTTGGCTCTAATGCCAGTTATTTTTTTTTAGATAGCCCTACTGCTAGTTTATTGGAATGGGGAAAGACCTCTTTTATGTCTTCAGACATTGATTGACTTTGAGGAAGGTGGCAGGTGAGTGCAGAGCTGGCATATGGAAGCCTCTAGATGCCAGAATGAAGATGTACTGTGGTGAGGCTCATTGGGTTTAGGTTCTAGCCCCAGCCCAGCCACTGACTCCTTTTGTGGTTCTAGGATGTGTCATCTCTGATTTTGAGTTTCTGAATCTGTGAAAAGGGGGATAAAAAGCCTAAGCAAGTGAGGAAAATGAGATGGTGGTAAGGAAGTTGAGATTCAATTCCTAAAGTGTGGTCCACAGGCCAACAGCACCAGTGTCACCTGGGAGCTCGTTAGAAATGTAGATTTCCAAGCCCCACCCCAGATTCACCAAATCAGAAACGCATGGTGGGCTCCCCAAGTTATTCTGAGGAACATATCACAGCACATCAGGCTCTCACCTGAGCCCTGTCTTCATTCTTCTACAGTGGTTCTTCAAACTTTAGTGTGCTTCAGAATCACCAGGAGGCCTTGTTTCAACTCGAATTCCTTAGGTCTGGGGTGAAAACTGAGAAGTTGTAGTTCTAGCAAGTTATCAGGTGAGAACCACTGCTCTATGACATTCTATCTTTGTGGCCTTGAACAGATTTCTTGCTCTCTCTGTGACTCAGTTTCCTCATCTGTAAAATGAGGTTAATAATAGTATCTACCTTATAGGCTGTTATGAGATATACATGTGGTAATTCATGTAGAATGTTTAGCACATAATAAACCCTCAAAAAGCATTATCTGTTTTTGTTAGTGAATTTGTAACATGCTTTACAAATACACAGGGTTATTGTGAGAGTCAGAAAAAGATGGCAATAGATCTATTTTATTTTTTTAAAGATCTATTTTATATACAGCTTTATTGAGGTATAATTGACCCACCATAAACTGCTTAAAGTGTATAATTTACTGAGTGTTGACATATGTATACACCTGTGAACCTACCACCACAATCAATATATTCATCGCCCCCTAAACTTTACTCATGCCCTTTTGTTATTCTTCCCTCCAGCCCTTCCTCTCTCCATCTATTAATGATGTCTCTTTCATGGCAGCATCATGGAGAGATGCCTAATCTGGGAACAGGAGACGTGACTCGTGGGCCTCTGGCTCCAGCCAGTCGATTGTTCGATTTTGAATGGCCTCTTCCCTTCCCTGGGCTGCTTCCTTGTCTCAACATGCAATGATCTGACTTTCAGTGGTTCTTATCCCTTCTACCTACATATTAGATTAATCACTGGGGAACTTTTAAAAAATACCAATGTCCACCCTAGACCATTTAGATGAGAATTTCTGGGAGTGGGATCCTGGCATTTGTGTTTTTAAAAAAGCTCCGTTGGTGATTCTGAAGCACAGTGAGTTGCGATGATTTCTAACACAGCCTTCATATCCCAAAATTCCATGGTGTATATATCACTTTGTATTTTTCATATTGATTTCATTTCAGTCTCTCAGAAATACCATGTGGTGGTAGGTAAGAAAGATATAGCCTATATACAGAGCGGATAAGTGACTTGAGTAGACTTAAGGTAGAGCAGGGATGGGAAGATAGCACGTGCTTTCCATTATCCCCTCCAATTATTGTTAAACAAGAGACAAAGACATGCAATGGAAGGAGGCCAGTGGCTGAGAGGTTTGGGTCTCCTGGGTTGGGAGTTACCATGGACCAGTATTTGGTTTTGCCAGGGTATCCAGAGAGAGATACAGACAGTCTGTACTAACTCACTTTAAACCCTAAGTATATTGATATTTAAGGTAAAATGCCAATTAATGCATTGCTCTTATCTTGTTAATAAAATAATGTTTGTGCTCTTCTTGGCACCCTTCCTGGCCCCCATGGTGTCAAGCCATCTGGAGAGAACATCTGTCACCCCAAGGTTTACTGGGTGAATGAGTGAGATGCTTTCAGCTGCTAGAAACAGAACCCAGTAATGGTGTGAACCACAAGTGGATGAGCATCTCACATAACGAGAAGACCAAGGTTGGGTGGCTCCTGGATTGGGTAATTCAGTAGCTCAACATCACCACCATGACCCAGATACTTTCCATCTCTCTGCTCAGCCATCACATGCACGTCAGCGATGTCTCCTCTCATGGTCACGAAAAGTCTGCTACAGTCCAGGTGATGTGCGTGGGTGGACAAGTACGGAAGAGGTTTGCTCCCTCACGTGCACCTCTCCTCAACAGGGATGGGGGTGTCTCCCTGATGCCCCAGCAGACTTCCCCTCAGATGCAACTGCCCCAGTTTGGGCCACAGACTGTTCCTAAATGGATCACCAGCAGGGGGAAGCTCAGTCCAGTAACGATTGACCCCTTCCGAGGTGTGGCCTGGAATGGAGGGTGAACTCCTGAGTAAAACTGAGTAATATACCAGCAAGAAAAAAGTGGTGGCATGCTGGCGGCAACCTGGACACATGTGGAATCAGAACCAGGAGGTGTTTTAAAGAACAGCTTCATCCACGCTGTGCAGGAGCCTGTTGACCAGCTGTGGTCCCCCCAGAGAGTACCCGCTCTCTAGTGAGCCAAGTATTCCTGTCTGCAGACACCACAGCTCTGTTATACTCTCTAGTGCAAGATTAAAAACTGACCTGTTGCTCCACCGCAATCAAGATGGCAGAGTGAGAAGCTTCAGGGCTCTACCCACCCCAGAAGTTTTGAACGACCTGCAAAAACTGGCAGAAAGATCTTCCTTAAAGATCTAGAAAATAGTTAAAGGACTGCAGTAACCAGGCAAGCACTGAAGCAAGAAAAAGTCCACTTAAAGGAAAGCGGTGGCATCTCCTGGTACCCTGGCTGCCCCTCCTCCCTCCCCTCAGGCATGGTGCTGAGCTGGCCTGTGCTCCCAGGGCAGGTCCCTGGTCCCAGTTCAGAGGGAGTAGAGTAACCCCCGTGCACATACTGGGAGCATGTATGTGTGGCCCAGTCTTTCCGGTGGTGGCCTGAGGGGCTTGCTGTCTCAGATGTTGCTTTGTGTGTGGAAGCCAGCTCACAGAGCTCTCCTTCGAAAAGCTACTCCAGTGGCTGCCTGGAGCAAGGGATTGCTGGCTATAGGACATACAGTCTAGTCCCCAGCACCAGGAGGGATCTGTTTCCTAGGGAAGAGGGCACATTTGTATCTGTGTAAATGGGGGTAGTCCTATGGCCAAATGTGCATGTCCAAGATAAGATGCATGGGCAGAAAAGACCAGGGAGGCCCCTATGCTTTGACCTAGAGCTACAGGCACACCTCAGAAATATTACAGGCTTGGTTCCAGACCACCGCAGTAAAGCAAATACTGCAATAAAGAGAGTCACTTGAAGTTTTTGGTTTCCCAGTGCATATAAAAGTTATGTTTACACTATACTGAAGTCAATTAAGTGTGCAAGAGCATTATGTCTAAAAAAACAATGTATATACCTTAATTAAAATACTTCATTGCTAAAAAATGCTAACTATCATCTGAGACTTCAGTGAGTCAAAAATTTTTTGCTGGTAGAGGGTCTTGCCTTGATGTCGATGGCTACTGACTTGATCAGGGTGGTAGTTACTGAAGGTTGGGGTGGCTTTGGCAATTTCTTAAAATAAGACAACAATGAAGTTTGCCACATTGATTGATTCTTCCTTTCATGAAAGATTTCTCTGTAGCATGTGATGCTCTTTGATAGCATTTTACCCATAGTAGGACTTCAAACTTGGAGTCAGTCCTCTCAAACCCAGATACTGTTTTATCAACTTAAGTTTATGTAATATTTTAAATCCTTTGTTGTCATTTCAACAATGTTCACATCATTTTCACCAGGAGTAGATTCTATCTCAAGAAACCACTTTCTAGACTCATCCATAAGAGGCAAATCCTGTCCATTAAAGTTTTATCCTGAGATTGCAGCAATTTAGTCATATCTTCAGGCTACATTTCTAACTCTAGCTCTCTTAGTATTTCCACCACATCTGCAGTTATTTCCACCACTGATGCCTTGAACCCCTCAAAGCCATCCATGGAGGTTGGAATCAACAATTGGTTCCAAACTCCTGTTAAAGTTGATATTTTGACATCCTCCCATGGATCACGAATATTCTTAATGGCATCTAGAATGGTGAATCTTTTCCAGAAGATTTGCAATTTGCTTTCCCCAGATCCATCAGAGGAATCACTATCTTGGGCAAGTATAACCTTATGAAAGGTATTTCTTAAATAACAAGACTTGAAAGTTGAAATGTCCCCTTGATCCATGGGCTGCAGAATGGATATTGTTTAGTAGGCATGGAAAGAACATTCATCTCATTGTACATCTCCACCAGAGCTCTTGAGCAACCAGGTTCATTGTCAATAAGCAGTCATATTTTGAAAGGAATCTTTTTTTTTCTTTTCAGAGAAGTAGATCTCAACAGTGGGCTTAAAACATTAAGTAAACCATGTTGTAAAGAGATGTGCTGTCATCCAGGCTTTGTCATTCCATGTATAGAGCACAGGCAGAGTAGATTTATCACAATTCTTAAAGGGCCTTAGAAATTTTGGAATGGTAAATGAACATTGGCCTAACTTAAAGTCACCAGCTACATTAGCTCCTAACAAGAGAGTCAGCCTGTCCTTTGAAGCTTTGAAGCCAGGCATTGACTTCAAATTCTCTAGCTATGAAAATCTTACAAGAAGTTCACCTGAACATACACAAAAGGTATATAAAATTGTTCAAATGCTCATGGGGCATGGTCACAGTGGGTGGAGAATCACTCAATAAATGAGAGAATACTGAATTCCCAGTCTGGAAAGCTCTGCCACATTCTCCAAGGGAACAGCAACAATCCCCCAAGTGCAGGGGCAGTGTCTGGCAAAGGAGGATGATCCACTGATGAGCTCTTGTTATTGATGACTAGCCTTATGAGTCTTTGCTCTTGAAATGAAAACTTAGCCTATTGTTATGAGGTGCCTAAGGGTTGCCTCCTGAGAGCCTCCTTGTTGCTCAAATGTGGCCTCTCTCTAAGCCAAACTCAGCATATGAATACAATACCTTCCTGCTAGCATGGGGCATGACTCTGGGGATGAGCCTCCCTGGCAACAAGGGATTACTACCAAGTGCCAACTGGCAATACGACTGGAAAAAGACCTTGAATAAAAGGGGGAAAAGGTAAAGACAAATGAGTTCATATGGCTAAGAGACTTCAAAGTGAGTCGGGAGGTCAACCCAGAGGTAACACTTATGCACATCTCAGTAGGACCTCATAGGCTTCCAATGTGGATATCACCCCAAATAGAGGGGCTCCTGAGGGCTCTGGAGACACCCAGGTCCTATATCAGGGAAGATAGCTCCAGAGTTTGGTGCCTTATCAGTGGGCCCTATTTTGGAATCTGTGCTCCTGAGAGTGACAGAGTTGGACCAAATATGTCTTCCCTGCACATGGCCCATCTGTCTCTTCTATTCAAACGTATATGTGGTGCTGGAGTTTGTAGGTATATTCCAGAGACTGGAGTCTTTGGGCTGTCCATGTGCCAGCTGGGCCCGGAATCTCAGTGGAGCTGCAACTCCTACTCTATAGCTCAATGGACTCACCCAGGACAACTGGCGGGGAGATAAGGATGGACAACGGCCATCCCAGGGAATGGAGAGAGTCTGCAGCTGCAGGCAGGATAATCCCATCCATCTTATCCATGGGATATAAGCCCCCTCTCACTTGTAAGTAGAGTGTACATCACCATCCCAGACTCCTCAGGATTGGGGGAAGAGCTATGGATTAGAGTGGACTTACTGGTATTCTGTTATAGACATATTGTGATTCAACCAATGGAAGAAATTACAACATTAATGTGGAGCCAGTGGCCCCTGGATGCTTTGGGGGCAGGGAGAGGGGAAAGCAGTTGTAATACAGGGGCTTTTTCGGGACTTGGGAATTATCCTGAGTGACATTGCAATGACAGATATAGGCCATTTTATGTCACCATATAACATGCAGAACTGTGTGGGATAGAGTGTGGTCTACAATGTGAACTGTGGTCCATGCTTAGTGGCAAAGCCCCAGGATGTGTATATCCATTGCAGGTGATGTGCCACACTAATGAAGGATGTTTATGTGGGAGGTTGTGGGAGATGTGGGAGGTGGGGCATATGGGAATCCCTCTAATTTTTGTGTAACATTTATGTAATCTAAGTATCTTTAAAAAATAAAAAAATATATTATTAAAAAAAAGAAAATCTTACATGGCATCTTCTTCCAATATAAGCTGTTTCATCTTGAAAATCTGTTGATTAGTGTAGCCACCTTCATCAATTATCTTAGCTAGATGTTCTGGGTAACTTGCTGCAGTTTCTACATCAGCACTTACTGCTTTACCTTGCCCTTTTATGATAAGGCGATGGCTTCTTTCCTTAAACTTTATGGACCAACCGCTGTTAGCTTCAAACTTTTCTTCTGCAGCTTCTTCAACTCTCTCAGCCTTCATAGAACTGAAGAGAGTTAGGGCCTTGCCCTGGATTAGGCTGTGGCTTAAGGGAATGTTGTGCGTTTGACCTATGCAGACCTCTAAAACTTTCTCCATATCAGCAATAAGCTTGCTTCACTTTCTTATCATTCGTGTGTTTACTGGAGGAGCACTTTTAATTTCCTTCAAGAACTTTTCCTTTGCCTTCACAACCTGGCTAACTATTTTGCACAAGAGGCCTCACTTTTGGCCTATCTCAGCTTTTGACATAACTTCCTCACTAAGCTTAATCATTTCTAGTTTTTTATCTAAAGTGAGAGATGTGTGACTCTTCCTTTCATGTGACACTTAGAGGCCATTGAGCTAATTTCAATATTGTTGTGTCTCAGAGAATAGAGAGGCCTGAGGAGAGGGAGAGAGACAGGGTACGGCCTGTCAGTGGAATAGACAGCACACATATAACATTTGTTGATTAAGTTCACCATCTTATATGAGCATTTGTGGCGCCCCAAAACAATTACAATAGTCAAAGATCCCTGATCACAGATCACCATCCAGATACAATAATAGTGAAAAGTTTGAAATTTTACAAGAATTACCAAAACGTAACATAGAGACATGAAGTGAGCATATGCTGTTGGAAAATGGTGCTGATAGACATACTCAACACAGTGTTGACACTTCAATTTCTAAAAAACACAATATCTGCAAAGCACAATAAAGCAAAGTGCAATAAAATGATGTATATCTGTATTCTCTAAACTCATTGTATGAATAAGCTCTGAAGGAGAGCACTTGTACTAGTCAATCTGGAAAGACTGGGAAAGATGTTTTCTTTTTTTCCTTTTATTTATTTATTTTTTGTGGTTAGCTTCTTGCATTCAAGGAAAGGTCTGTCATAACACCAGCTGGATACAAGCTTAAAGAAGAGGTGCTTCAGAGTCTAAATTCTAGTGATAACACTTTAAAATATCAAAATGTCCAGTTTTCAACAAAAGATTACAAAATGTACAAAGAAACAGGAAGCCATGGCCCAGGCAAAGGAGAAAATTGAAGCATTGGAAATCATCAAAGAGAAGGCTAATACCTGGGACATTCCAAACACTAAAAAAATTGATCCTCAAGAGCTAAAGGAAAACATAGAAAAAGAACTAAAGGAGATCAGGAAAATGATAGACGAACATAGAGAGAATATCAATAGAGAGGTAGGAATTATGAAAAGGAACCAAACAGAGCTGAAGACCACAGTAAGAAATTAAAATTTCCCTAGAGGGGCTCACTGACAGATGGGAGCTGGCAGAAGAAAGAATTAGTGAATTTTAAAATAAAGCAATTGAAATCATCTAGTCTGAGGAGCAGAAGGAAGAAAGAATGAAAAGAAGTGATCAGAGCCTGAGGAACCTCTGGGACACCATCAAGTATACCAATATGCATTGTGGGAGAAAGGGGCAGAGAGAATATTCAAAGAAATAATGGCTGAAAATTTCCCAAATGTATGAAAGACATGAATATCCAAGATGCTCAATGAACTCCAAACAGGATTAAGCCTAATAAACCCATACTCTACCATGTTATAATAAAATTGTTGAATGCCATAAATAAAGAGAATTCTGAAAGCCACAGGAGAGAAGCAATGTGCCATATATGTAAGGAAGCCTCCATATGTTTAAGTGCTGATTTCTCATCAGAAACCATGGAGACAAGAAGGCAGGGGGAAGACATATTTAAAGAACTAAAAGCAAAAAATTGCCAACCGATAGTTCTATATCCTGCAAAACTGTCTTTCAAAAATGAGGGTCAGATTAAGGCATTCCCAGATAACAAAAGCTGAAGGACTTTATCACCACAAAGCCAGATCTAAGAAATGCTAAAGGAAGTTTTGCAAGTTGTAAGGAAATGACACTAGACAATTGACAAGCCACATGAAGAAATAAAGATCTCCAGTAAAGATAATGACATGGATACATATAAGCACCAGTACTATTGTATTTTTCTATTTGCAACTCCAATTGTTACTTCCTACAGGATCTAAAAGGCAAATGTATAAAATGTAATGATAAATCAATGGTTTGGGGCTCATAATGTATAAATGTGTAATTTGTGACAAGAACTACAGAAAGGTAGGGGTATAGGAATATAGTTTGTGTATGTCATTGATGTTAAGTTGGCATCAAAGGAAACAAGATTGTTATAGATTTAGAATGTTAAATTTAAGCCCCATGACAATCACAGAATATCAAAGAACATGCAAATTCACAGAGATAGGACAGGTTACAGGGCAGAGGCAATGGAGAGTTAATTGCAAAGTGAATGTAGGGTCTCTGTTTGGGGTGAAGTGAAAGTTCTAGTAATCAACTGTGGTGAGGGTACTGTGGCACTATGGATGTGATTAATTCCACTGAATGGGAATATTTATGTTGTATATATGTTTCCACAATTTTTTTAAAGATTTATTTTTATTTATTTATATATCCCCCCCTTGCTGCTTGTTCTTGCTGTGTTCATTTGCTTTTGCGTTCTTCTGTGTCTGCTTGTCTCCCCCTGCTGTGGCATCCTGCGGAGTCAGCTCACCATGCAGTGGCTTGCCTTCTTGAGGAAGCCCTGGGAACTGAACCCAGGGCCTCCCATGTGGTAAACCAGAGCCCTACCAATTGAGCTACAGCTGGTTCCCTGTTTCCACAATTTGAAAAAAAAGAAAGAGAAACTGTAGAGATAATGAAAATTAAATGTGGTTTATGATCCAGGATGGATTCTAAGAATGGAGGAGAAAAGGCTCAAAAGGACATTATTGGGACATGAGAAAAAATTGGAATGCAGACTGTAAGTTTTATAGCAATGTTAAATTTCTTGAACTATCAAGTTCACTTGATAGTAAGCACTTACAATGATTACATGAGTGAATATTCTTGTTCATAGGAAATGTATATGGAAGTATGATTTTTTTCAAGTAGTATGATGTGCATAACCTGTTCTTAAATGTTCAGAAAATAGATAGATTATAGATAGATTGCATAGATTGATAGATTTATTAGATTAGATAGATAGATAGATAGATGACCCAATGATAGGGCAAAGGTGGGAAAATGTCAAAATTGGTGGATCTGGGCTTCTGAGGGGCTGGGGTTTCTCTGTAATGGGTTTGTTAACTGTCCTGTAAATTTAAAATTCTTTCAAAATAAAAAGTTTAAAAAAAGTGCTGGCCAATTCCACCCATTCCCCTTGTCTACATGTTACTTTATTTGCTCAAGGTGTGGTCTTAAGAGTACTGTCCCTTTGGTTGCCTGCATGATTGGCAAGTTGAAGTTGCGATCTTTTATGGTCTCTGTTAAAACATCCGATTCTTAGAAACCAAGTTGATTGCTTAGAAAACTATCCTCTTTATTTCTGTTTTTAGAGTGAGGCCTTGGCATCCGTCCAACAGTTAATGAGAAATCATGGCACAATTAAATTTATTATTTTTTCTCAATTCTTTCTGTGTTTGACATAATGGTGGAAATTAAAGAAACTTCAATGGAAAAACGCATCAATAAAATAAAAGCATATTGTAAAAACAAACAAACGAACAAACAAACAAAAACCAACCTGTTTGTGCTGCTTTACTTTCTATCTCAGTACTCCAGGCAGACCACCTCAGTTAACACCCTCTTTATTTAGGCTATTTAGATGACAGTGTTCTTGAGGTACATTCTTGTCCTGAGGAGGCACCCTTGTCACCCTGCTAGGGTTTCTGTTCCCTGCTCTCTCAGCTGCAATTAAGGGGACACCTTGCCCTGTAGGTTGGCGCCTGCAGATATCTGGTGTCTCCATGAAGTTGTCTTGATTTCTACTAAATTAACTCTCAGAAGGTCACCTTATCTCCTTGTTCCAGAGGCTTCCTTTTGTAGCCTCTGTGAGCTGACTCCATCAGCTAACCCTCAGGGTTGTTTAAAGATGTTGTTCAGATTGGATGAGGTAGGTGAGTGGGTGGAGGTCGAATCTGGGACCTTGGTCAATATACTGGCAGGTGGGATGGGGAGTTGGTTTGGGCAAATATTGAGATGGCTGTAATGTGATCAGGTGTCAATTCAGGTGGGAATACAAGTCATTTGTCGGTTGCCTCATTGATTTTTACAGGCTGAGCATTTTGCCTCATTGATTTTTCACTGCTGACTGATTCTTGTTCATTCGTTCACCGTGGATTGCTTCATTCCTTTTCAATTCATTTTTTGGTGCCTGCTTGACACTTCACCATATTGTACTTTCTAGTACAATGTCTGTGACCTTGAGACTTTGCTGTATTGTACTGCCCTTACTCACTGTAGGTACACATTCTACTTTGAACAATGTCTGTAACTGTGGGAAAGACCTTTAGTTTCTCTGAGCCTCACTTTCCTCCTCTACTAAATGGAGACTATAACTCTTGCCTGAAGCATCAAGCAGCTGAGAAGGCAGTTGGTTAACTGGGAGAAAAGGCCCTGTGTGGTGGGTGCCAAGTTTTCCTTAGTAAAGGAATTATCACCTTGCTTGATAAAGTAAAACTTGGGCCCTCAGACTTGGTGATGGAGGAAGAATCTCCACTAGTGCTGAAACCCCACAGCCTCAACTCTAGTTCAAAGATGGTCTCCTGCCAATAACTGCAGCCTCTACCTTATTGGCCCCAGGGGGTGACATGCAACTTCCTTGAAACCCTCAGCCCAAGTATGGATTTATAACTGTCCATTAATATCCAATAGCACAGCTGAGGCAAGGCTGGGCATTTTAACAGGACTTTAGGAAGGGCATGGGGATAATAAAAGGGAAAGAAATAGGGAGAGTTATCATAATAAGTAAATGTGATTTCCAAGTTATGGTTCATTTTGCATCATCAGAGTCTCTTGCAGTGAAGTCCCATTTTATCACCCAACATGATGCCTTGGAGTCACACCCATCTTTGACACCAAGCTAGTCCACTTAAAGAGTAGGCCTAAAAGAACAAAGCCCAGAGGGGGATGGGAATCCCTTCTCCTACCTGCGAAGGAGTACCATCAGTCCCAGCAAACTGGGTGGGGAGCCACCTCTTCCTGATGGCTGACACCAAGACTGTTCACGCCCTTTGCAGAGGCCATGCCTACCCTCACTACCCTAGCCTTGCCTCACAGTCCAGGACAGTTCAGTCACTGTCCCCAAAGAAAACAGCCATCTGAACACAGAAACACCTGCATTACAGGCAGTGAAGAAGGGAGGCAGCCAGCAAGGTAACTTTGAGGTTGAATCAGCTCTTTGTGTGTGAGGAGTAGGCAGGGCCTTTGAGTCTGGGAATGAGCTGGGAATGAGTGAAGGAGAAATCTGTACTTTGTTCAGATCAATTCATTTTATGCTTCTTCCTTCCTCTACCTATATTTTTGTTTTCCTGCAGGATTTCATATAATCATAGAGAAAATTATGGCCTTTCCAGCTATGCTAAGAGGAACTAGAA
>PVKH010025242.1:0-13456 GCA_004027955.1 Chaetophractus vellerosus | reverse complement strand
ACCACATCCTGAGACTTGGAACTGCCAATAGAGGGCCTCTGAGTGGTGACAGCAACAACCAAAACCACAACGAGATTCACGATCACAATGACCAAGGCTGGGATGGCAAATGCTAAAAGGGCTTTGGTATTGTTCCAGTTGAGCCAACAGGCCTCAGGTCTCACATAGCCTTTCCCTGGCTCTGTAACAGCAACTGTGGTTGCAGTGATGATCAGTGGGCACCCATAACCAATGGCAAAGCCAATAGCCATCATGCGGGACTTCACCATCCTTCGGAAAACAACCAGTATTCCATAGATAATAAGCAGTGCTTTGAAGAGCATCCAGAAGAACAGGGAGAGGTAGAAATAGTGGCAAAAAAATGTCACTGCAACACACCAGTTGTAGTCTTGGGCCTTTCCATTAAAGTTAGAGGCTACGATGAACCACACATCAGCAGTTAGTAGTGACACAGCTATGTTCACAATGCACACATGGCGCATGTATGATATCTCTGTCACAACCACGTGGGACCACACCATGGCTTCAATGAGCAGAAAAAGAACCAAGCTAAGGATGGAGACGCTGAGCCCGATGCAGGTGATATAGTCCAGGACTTTGTTGAACACAGACTTGGGTGACATCAGAATGGAAAAAGACATCACCGCATGGGTGTAATTACAGCGGCATTTCACTTTGTTCGTGATCTCCAAAGTCGTTTCACACGCTTTCTCATCCCACCTCCTTTTCCGGGAGTGCCAACCAACACACTGTGCCCTGGCATCCCGGGACTTATTGATTTTCTCGAAGGTGAGTAGGATTTGCGTCAACCTTTCTGGTAAAACCACCGAAAGAACTAGACCATTTACAGGCCTGGGAAAACTCACATTTTGCAAGTGGGCCTCTTTCAAAATGGCCCCCAAAGTTGGAAAAGCTATGCTAATGGCTTGAGATGCATTCGGTGGCAGCTTCCCCAGCTCTTGCCTGGGAATCTCTATCATTCCCAAGATACCTTCCAATGTATTGTTCATACTCATGGAAAAATTGAAACTTTTCGCTGAGGTATTGTGGTTGATATGAAAGCCTTTTGTCTGAATGAAGAATTCGTCCACAATGTTTTCAGATTCGTTGTGGATGTAGAGTTTCCCAGCAAAGAAATTCACAGACTGCAACAAATCGGAGCTGGCATTTTTGTTGGGAATGAAAGCCCAATTTGAAATGGCTGCTGTGTTGAGGATATGATTAGCCACTTCACTATAGCTCTGCAACAGAAAAAAGTGGACATTATACTAAAGACTTACACATATTTTACAGAGTCAGTTCCTCTGAAATTTTTTAAAAGAACAAAGGATCTGATCCTACTTATATGTTCACTCAAATTCTCTATGTATTAGAATTCCATATGAGTAAGCCTACACAGAAGGAAGGAAAGTAATAGAATGCTAAAAAGGAAGTATCACAGATAAACTTTACCTGCTTTATAATCGCACCCAGGGCAGCATTTCCAAACTGTAGTCTGTAGAACCTGAGTTTCCTATGAGATGTTAATGGATGTTTAATGGAGAGGAGTGGAGGTCTGTTCCATAGTAAACTAAGTTTGGGAACTACTGCATACCATATCCCTATATCTCTCTGTTTTAAAGAGTCCCAAAGTCCATTAGCACATTTAAGGCTCTTAAAAGTCCTGCTATGTGGAAACCTGCTCGACTTTAACTCAGAATTTCCAACTTCTGCTGTGCTATGGATCACCCCCCTTCAAAAATGGAAACCACTAACATTTCTCAGAATAAATGTATCTACAGAATAATTGTGGAAATGCTAGCCCAGACTCAGTCTTTCTCATGACCAGTATATGACATTTTCTTGAAAATATTAAGTGTGTAAAAAGATGTATAAAAATGTTCTGACCTTGGGGCCGGTTGTATAGCCCAGTGGATAGGGCGCCG
This sequence comes from Chaetophractus vellerosus, assembly GCA_004027955.1. Lineage (NCBI taxonomy): Eukaryota > Metazoa > Chordata > Mammalia > Cingulata > Chlamyphoridae > Chaetophractus > Chaetophractus vellerosus. The sequence continues at coordinate 11,531 of PVKH010025242.1, read as the reverse complement.
GTACACCACATAGGAGGCCCCGGGTTTGGTTCCCAGGGACCTCCCCGAGCGGGCAGACCGCCTTGAGAGGGTAAGCCGCCGTGGGCAGGGCAGAGCCGCCGTGGGCAGGGCAAAAAGCCGCCATGGGCAGGGCGAGCCGCCTGCGAACAGAGCAAAGCCGCCTGCGAACGGAGCAAAGCCACCCGTGAATGGAGCAAAAAAGCCACCTGGGAATGGAAGCGGATCCGCCCATGAGCAGGGCAAGCCGCCTGCGCAGTGAGCTAACTCGGTGCGTCGCCGCAGCGGGGGGAGACAAAGCAGATATAGAAGAACACAAAAAATGAACACACAGCAAGAGCAAGCAGAAAAAAAGGTAGGGATATGTAACCAAAAAAAAATGTTCTGACCTTGAAACTAGAATGAATCTACACACAAAATTCAAATGACATTGCCAGCTGCTGTTTTTGTTATGGTTATTGTAGCTTTACCTAGTACCTTGAAAACTACATCCAGAACCATTAAAATGCAAGATTTTGAAAAAAAGATTGTCATTTTTAATTAAATTAACAATGAATACCTTCATTTTCTCTTGGGTAACATTATCAGACAATTCAGCAGAAATATTTTTTAATAACTCCACTATAAATGCAATATTTCCAGATGTGACTTCTGATGATTTCACAGCATCAATTATGCAGGCGTAATCAAGGGGGCAGTTCTTGCGGATTCCTTGGGCTACGCTCTTGATGGGCTTTGGGGTTGAAAAGCCCAGAAGGTGCAGAGGGAAAGACGGTGCTGCTATGGAAAGGCGGGACGCCACACTTGAGTCCTGTTAAAAAAAAAAAGTCTCATTCAATAATGATTAAGTACCTAATGTGTGTCAGATTAAAGGAGCAAGAGGTGCAAGCAATCCACATGGGAAAGACAGACCAAAAGCAAGTAGCCCTAAAAAGTGGCCTAGATGCTGAGAGAAATATGTGGTAGGTAAGGTGGGGACACAAACAAGAAGGGATTCTACCAAAATTTCCACAGAAATCTGGAAACTTACATTTCCTTCAAGAATCTGACTTCTGGACAGTGATTTCTATACAAGACAATTTTCTCCAGAAAAGTGGAGAAATTCTAGGATTAACATTGTCCAATTATCTATAGGATTTTGTAAAGAAGAGTCACATGGAACTTTAAAGGGAGTGGGTTTTGAAGGTTTGGCAGATCAAACAGAATGCTAAGGAATTGAAACTTTAAGGCATTTTTAAAAAGGTTATTTGTTCATTCCCTGGTACTTTTACCTAGAGTCATTCAGAATATGGCTTTGCATAGGCAAAGCAATAATTTAATTCCTTCAATTCATTTTTTAGAGTGGTTGTGGTTTTACAGAAAAATCATGCATAAAATACAGAGTTCCCATATACAATCCTATTAACACCTTGCACTAATGTGGTATATTTGTTATAATTCATGAAAGAACATTTTTATAATCATACTATTAATTATAGTTCATTGTTTATAATAGGGTTCAGTCCTTATGTTGTACAGACCTATGTTGTTGCTTTTTTAAAATTTTTCTTCTAGTAAAATATATACAACCTAAAATTTCCCCTTTTAGCCACATTCTCACATATAATTCAGTGCTGTTTATTGTATTTACAATGTTGTGCTACCATCACCACCCTCCATAACCAAAACATTACAATCAACCCAAACAGGGGTTGATTTAAGCATTAACTCCCCATTCCCTACTGCCCCCCCCCCCGCACTTGGCAACATATATACTAGATTCTGACTCTATGAGTTCACTTTTTCTAATTATTTCATATCATTGAGATCACACAATATTTGTCATTTTGTGTCTGCCTTATTTCCTTCAACAGGGTGTCTTCAAGGTTCATCCACGTTGTTGCATGAATATTTCATTTATCCATTCATTGGTGATGGACACTTGGGTTGCTTGCATCTTTTGGCAATTGTGAATAATGCAGCTGTGAACACCAGATATGTGGCTTCCAAATATTTTCTTCCAGTGAGTAGGTCGTCTTTTCATTTTCATGGTAAAGTCCTTTGAGGCACAAAGGTATTTAATTTTGATGAGGTACCATTTATCTATTTTTTTAACTGCTTGTACTTTGTGTGTAAAGTCTAAGAAGCCATTTCCTAACTCAAGATCCTGAAGACATTTCCCTATGTTTTATTCTAGGAGTTTTATAGTCCTGGTTCTTATATTTAGGTCTTTATCTATTTTGAGTTAATTTTTGTATATAGTATGAGATAGAGGACTGTCTTCATTCCTTTGCATATGGATATCCAGTTCTCCAAGCACCATTTTTGAAGAGACTATTCTTTCTGAATTGAGTGGAGTTGGCAGCCTTTGTCAAAGATCAATTGGCCGTAGATGTGAGCATCTATTTCTGAACTCTCCATTTGATTCTATTGTTCTATATATCCATCCTTATGCCAGTACCATACTGTTTTGACCTCTGTAGCTTTCTTATAAGTTTTAAAGTCAAAAAGTCTGAGTTCTCCAATTTTGTTCTACTTTTTCAAGATAGTTTTGGCTCCTCAGAACCCCTTATCATTCCAAATAAATTTGGTGATTGGCTTTTTCATTTCTGCAAAGAAAGCTGTTGGAATTTTTATTTGGATTGCTTTGAATCTATAAATTGTTTTGTGTAGAACTGACATCTTAACAATATTTAGTCTGCAAATCCATGATATGGAATCTCCTTCCATTTGTTTAGATCTTTTTTTTTAACTTCTTTCAGCAAAGTTTTTTGATTTTCCATATATAAGTCCTTTACATCCTTGGTTAAATTTTTTCCTAGATATTTGATTCTTTTAGTTGATATTGTAAACAGAATTCTTTCCTCAGTTTCCTCTTCAGATTACTCATTACTAGTGCATAGAAACACTGCTGATTTTTGTATGTTAATCTGTACCCTGCCACTTGGATGAATTTGTTTATTAGCTCTAGAAGCTTAGTTGTAGATTTTTGAAGATTTTCTATATACAGGATCATGTTGTCTGCAAAAAGTGAAAGTTTTAATTCTTCCTTTCCAATTTGGATGCCTTTTATTTCTTTTTCTGGCCTACTTGCACTGGCTAGAACTTCCACTACAGTGTTGAATAGCAGTCATGACAGTGGGCATCCCTGTCTTGTTCCAGATTTTAGAGGTATAGCTTTCAGTCTTTTACATTGTGTATGATCTTAGCAGTGGTTTTTTCATATATGCCCTTTATCATGATGAGGAAGTTTCCTTCTATTCCTATTTTCCTAAGTGTTTTTTAACAAGAAAGGATGCTAGATTTTGTCAAATGACTTCTCTATGTCAATTGAGACAATCGTGGTTTTCATCCCATTGTTCTGTTAATGTGGTGTATTACATTAATTAATTTTCTTATGTTGAACCACCCTTGCATACCTAGCATAAATCCCACTTGATCATGGTGTAAAATTCTTCTAATGTTCTGTTGGATTCTATTTGCTAGTATTTTGTTGAGGATTTTTGCATCTGTAGTCATAAGAAAAATTGGTCTGTAATTTTCTTTTCTTGTAGTATCTTTATCTGGCTTTGGCATTAGGGTGATCTTGGCTTCATTGAATGATTTAGGGAGCGTTCCCTCTTCTTCAATTTTTTGGAAGAGTTTGAGTAGTATTGGTATAAATCATGGCATTAAACATTCTTGGAATATTTGGGAGAAATTACCTGCGAAGTCATCTGGTCCTGGGCTTCTCTTTGTTGGGAGGTTTTTGATTTCTGATTCAAACTCTTCACTTCCAATTGGTTTTGTTGAGATCTTCTATTTCTTCTAGAATCAGTGTAGGTTGTTTGTGTGTTTCTAGGAATTTGTCCATTACATCTAGCTTATCTAATTTGTTGGCATACAATTGTTCATGGTAGGGGCCGGCCGTATAGTCCAGTGGATAAGGGTGCCGGTGTACCACATGGGAGGCCCCAGGTTTGGTTCCCGGGGACCTCTCCTAGCGGGCAAACCGCCTTGAGAAGGGCAAGCCACCATGGGCGGGCAGAGCCACCGTGGGCAGGGCAAAAAGCTGCCACGGACAGGGCAAAGCCGCCACGGGCAGGACAGGTCGCCCGCAAACGGAGCGCAGCCAGCCACCCGCGAACTGAAGCAGAGCGGGCCGTGAATGGAAACAGAAGCCGCCCACAAGCGGGGCAAAGCCGCCTGCGCAGTGACCAGTCTCGGCGCGTCGCCGCAACAGGGGGCAACAAAGCGGACAGAGAGGAACACAGGAATGGACACAGCAAGAGCAAGCAGAAAGGGGCAGGGATATGTAATAAAAATAAAAAATAAATCTTTAAAAAAAAATTGTTCATAGTATACTCTTATGATCCTTTTTATTTCCCTGGGGTCAATAGCAATGCCCCCCCCCTTATTTCTGATTTTACTTATTTGAGTACTCTCTCTTTTTTCTTTGTCAGTTTAGCTAAAGGTTTGTCAATTTTATTGATCTTTTCAAAGACCCAACTTTCGGTTTTGTTAATGTTCTCTATTTTTTTAATTCTCTATTTCATTTATTTCTGCTCTAATCTTTGTTATTTCTTTCTCTGCTTGCTTTGAGTTTATTTTGCTGTTCTTTTTCTAGTTCTTCTAGGTGTATAGTTAGGTCTTTGATTTTAGCTCTTTCTTTTCTAATGTAAGCATTTAGGGCTATAAATTACCCTCTAATGCTGCCTTCACAGCATCTCATAAGTTTTGATATGTGTGCTCTCATTTTCATTTGTCTCAAAGTATTTTCTCATTTCCCTTGTGATTTCTTCTTTGACCCACTGTATTAGTCAGCCAAAGGGGTACTAATGCAAATTACCAATGATTGGTTGGTTTTTATAAAGGGTATTTATTTGGGGTAGAAGCTTACAGTTACCAGGCCACAACGCATAAGTTTCTTCCCTCACCAAAGTCCATTGCCACGTGTTGGAGCAAGACAGCTGTGGACGTTTGCCAGGGTTCAGACTTCTTGGGTTCCTCTCTTCCCGGGACTGCGTTTCTCTCCCGGCTTAGTGCCTCTGTTTCCTCCACAAGGTCAGCTGTGGACCATGAGGCTCTTTAGGCTTTGAGGCACTCCACAAGGCCAGCTGTAGACTATCAGGCAAATGGCTAACTTCTCTTCTCCCGGGGCCTTCTTTCCAACATCATAACTGCTTCTCAAAAACTGCTTCTCAAATCTGCTCCCTCTGTCCTTTGTTTTGCCTTTTATATTTGATTCCCCCACCCACCAAGGGGTGGGGCTCAACGCCCTCCTGATGTGTCCCAGTCAGTGCCCTAATCATAACTTAATCATGCCCAGATTAACAGATCAGTTTACAAGCATGATTCAATATCGATTTTTGGAATTCATAATTACATCAAACGGCTACACTCACTGATTGTTTAAGGGTGTTTTATTTAACCTCTATAACTGGATTTTCCAGTTTTCTGTCTGGTATTGATATCCAGCTTCATTCCACTGTGGTCAAAAGATGCTTTGTATAATTTCAATCTTTAAAATTTATTAAAACTTGCTTTTTGACCCAACATATATGTGGCCTATCCTGGAGAAGAATCCATATGCACTTGAGAAGAATGCATATCCTTACTGTTTGGGAGTGCAATGTTCTGTATATGTCTGTTAGGTCTAGTTAATCTATCATATTATTTAAGTACTGTGTTTCCTTATTGATTTTCTGTCTAGATGTTCTATCTATTGATGAAAGTGATGTACTGGAGTCTTCAACTATTATTGCAGAAGTGTCTATTTCTCCCTTCAGTTTTGCCAGTGTGTGGGCTCATTTATTTTGGAACACCTTGGTTATGTACATAAATATATAAGATTGTTATTTCTTCCTGGTAAACTTATCCTTTATTAATATATACTGTTCTCTTTGTCTCTCAATAGTTTTTGACTTGTTATTTTGTCCAATAATAGTATATTTATCTCACCTCTCTTTTGGCTGCTGTTTGCATATATTATCTTTATTCCATCCTTCTTTCAACCTATTTGTCTTTAGTCTAAGGTGAATCTCTTGTCAACAACACGTAGTTGTATCATGCTTTTTCATCCATTCTGCTAAACTCTGTGTTAATATGTTAACATTCAGTGCTATTACTGTAAAGGCAGTATTGCTTCAGCCATTTTGTCCTTCAGTTTTTATATCTCATATCTTTTTTGTCTCTCTTTTCCTTTATTGCAGCCTCCTTTTCTGTAGATCTTTTTTTTTTTAATTTCTCCCTTCCACCCCCACCCATTGTTTTGCACTCACTGTCTGCTTTCTGTGTGTTCTTCTGTGTCTGCTTGTCTTCTCTTTAAGTGGCACCAATCCTGGGACCTTCTGGAGTGGGCAAGAGGTACTCAATCTCTTGCTTCACCTCAGCTCCCTGGTCTGCTTTGTCTCTTATTGTCTCTTCTGTGTCTCTTTTTGTTGTGCCATCTTGCTGCACCAGCTCTCTACGCAGGTCAGCACTCTTGCTCAGACCAGTGCTCCACATGGGCCAGCTCTCTGCTCAGGTCAACTCACGGCATGGGCCAGCTTGCCTTTCATGAGGAGGCCCCAGGAATCGAAACTTAGACCTCCTATGTGGTAGATGGGAGCCCAATCACTTGCACCACATCCATTTCCCTGTATAGTTGATCTTTTATGATGTATCAGATTGATCCATTTCTCATTACCATTTCTGAATATTTTTAAAACACTTTCTTTGTGGTTACCTTAGGGTTTGTATAACACAATCTAAGTCTATAACCTATTAATTTGAAAAGATACTATGGTAGTTTGAGGCTTTCTTGGACTGTAATAAATGTCCTTAAATAAATCCATTCTTATGGGTGTTAACCTATGATAGTTGGGGCCTTTTGATCAGATTTAGTTAAGGGCTATTTGATTAGAATAATTCAGTATGTTGTAGCCCAGGGTGGGCTGAAATCAACAGAACTTGAGAAAGAGAAAACCACAGGAGCAAACAGAAAGGTGAAGGAACCCAGAAGCTGAAAGCAACAAGACCCAGAGGAAAAAGGAGACTGCAGTCACTGCCATTGTGCCCTGCCATGGGACAGGAGTCCAGGATCACCAGCAGCCATGTCTTCAGAAAAACTGGTTCACCTGATGCCTTGATTTGGACATGTTTTTAGCCACAGAACTGTAAGCTTATAAGTTAATAAATCCCTATTGTAAAAACCAACCCATATCTGGTATATTGTCTTCGCATCCTTTAGCTAACTAAAACAGATAGAAACTTAACTTCAATAGAATATGTGTTCTCTCCTCCCATATCCCTCCACTTTCTCTTCTTTATATTGTCTTTGACCCACATTACTCTTTATACTTTGTGTGTCCATAACTATGACATGTGACTTTTTCATGTTCAATTGTATTATGTCCGTTATAGGAATTAAACAGGAGATCTATACACTGAGGATATGATACTACTGGGTTTTGTATTTACCCATTTAATTACCTTTCCTGAAGATCTTCACTTCTTCACACTACTCCAAGCCACATTCTCCTGTCTTCCTTTCAACCTCAAGAACTCCCCTTAGCAATTCTTGTAGATCAGGTCTCTTGATGACAAATTCTCCCAGTTTCTGTTAACCTGTGAATTTTTTAAAGTCTCCCTCATTTCTGAAGAATCATTTTGCTGGATAAAGAATTTGGAGCTGGCAGATTTTCTCTTTCAGTACCTTAAATATTTCATACCACTGCCTTCTCGCCTCCATGGTTTCTGACAAGAAATTGGCACTTGGTCTTATAGAGGACCCCTTGCTTTCCTCTTGCGCCTTTTTGAATCTCCCTTTATATTTGACATTTGACATTCAGAGAGTATGTATCTCAGACTAGGTCTATTAGGATTTATTGTGTTTGGAGTAGATTGCTCTTCTTGGACATGTATATTATATCTTTCATGAGAATTGGGAAAATTTAGGCCATTTTTTCCTCAAATAATCTTTCTGCCCCTTTTCCCTCCTCTTCTCCTTCTGAGACTCCCATGATACATATGTTGGTATGCTTCATGCTGTCACTCAAATTCTTGAGACACTGCTCAATTTTTTTCTATTCTTTTCTCTATTTGTTCTCCTGACTGTGTGATTTCTACTGTCCTGACTTCTAGTTCACTGATTCTTTCTTCTTCTACTCAAATCTGCTATTGTATGGCTCAAGTATATTTTAATCTCCATTATTATGCTTTTCATTCCCATAATTTCTGTTTCTTTTAAAACTTTTTAGTTCTTCTTTATGCTCACACATTGTCTTCTTCATATCCTTTAGCTCTATATACACTAGTTTATTTGAATCCATATTTTCCTTCATCACCTTAAATTGATTTAGGAGATTTGTTTGAACATCTTTGATTAGTTTTTCCAAAGTCTGTGCCTCCTCTGGAGTTTTAATTTGTTCCCTTGACTTAGCAATAAATTCCTGTTTCTTAGTATGGCCTATAATTTTTTGCTCATGTCTGGGCATCCGATTATTTTGATGTGCTAACTCTGAAGATCAGTTTCTACCTCTTACCTAGGGTTTTGTTGTAGATTGGCTATGTGTTCAGGCTCTTCTTTGATGCTTAGTCCAACTTATACTGGACCTTTAGAGTAGCCCATATTTACCTGTTTGAATTTCCTCAGGTCTTCTGCACATGATTCTTTCTCCGGACATGCACTACAACTTTCAAAATTGCCTTTTTATGTATTATTGCTTTACTTCCAGGAGAGAGCTTCCTTTCTTCTATTCCTTCTCCAGGAATCCTGATCTGTTGTTTGTTTGTGTGCATAATTTCATTATAATTTTCAGATCTAGGACCCACCCTGACTCATAGCATTTCAGTTTTCCCCCTTTTTGTTCTATGAGACTTTTATGCCTCTGTTTAATTCCTCATTAAGGTATTCTGCCCTGGGGAACCAGATGGGGTCAATATTCAATAAGGTCCATATTTTGTTTGTTTTTCATTTAGGTGACCTAGCTATGAGAGATTGGATTGAGTGTGTGAACTTCTTGCCACCAGTTCTGCCACAATCTCTTTTATTTCCTGGAGGCCTTTTGTATACATGCACTCGCCAACCACTTACATTCTGCCCTGGATCTCCACGGACTTGGGTCCCTGTGCCTGGATATGTGTGGGTTTCTAATTCACTGCTGTGAGTGGCTCTATAGTCTGAATCCACAGGAAGAGGCCCCCAGGCCATGCTGCATCTGTGTGACTCTTAAGTTGTGCAGGTGGGAGGGGCCCAAATTGACAGGTCAAGGTCATAAATCTCCTACCCTTTATTTGGTGTTTTTTTTTTTTCCTTTTTCTTCAATTCAGAATTTGTGGAGACCTTCTCCAGTCTCTATTGTCCTCCTGAGTTCCAGGTAATTTGGATTTATCCATTTATTAGTTGTTTCTGAGGGGAGAATTTTGCAGGGATGTCTTATGTCACCATGTTGATGACATCACTTCAATTCATTTTTGAATGCTTTTATAGTTGCAAGAACTTCTGTGTGATTATCTCTGCTAAGTGAGAGACTCCATCACCAATCCCTTTATAAAATCACTCTTAAAATCTTAGGAAAGGCAGGGATTCATGTGTTCCAACAGGATTGGAAGGGAAGTAGAACTGGAATTGAAAGAGGGCATTGAAAAAAATGGCTACTAAGTTGCTAATGGAAGATAGATTTTTCCTATTTCCAGGTCTGAAACTAATCATCATACTCAACAGTGCACATTAAAAATACTCCCACTATCCCCCAACATATTGGCTTCTGTAGCCAATAATATGCAAATACATCACCTTAAATAGTGTTTCCACAGAAAGGCTTGTACATGTTTCAGTTGATTTTTGCCACTGTTTTTTATTACATGTAAATCCTATTTCTCCACCAAAGTGCTTAGCACAGGGCTGGCTGCAATGAGAAGAATCGATGCAAGGTCCTTGGCATTTCTCTAAAAAGAAAAAAGGGAGAGAGAGAAGAAGCTTATTTAGCCTTCCCACACTCTGACAGAGGAATTCATTCTGGGGATTCTTGGAATGCTTCCTGGAGGAAAAGATGATACTGAATGGAATCCTCATCAACAAGTAAGACCTACCACACAGATTGTGAAGCTGGTGTCCAGGCAGAGTGAACAGCACATGGAAAGGGAAATTGCAAGCCATTCAGAAAGGCTAGTTCAGAACACATAAGGGAGAGATTGGGAAGAGATGAGTGTGTGGAAGAAAGCAGGGTCAAGTCACAAAGGGCCTTGAATGCTATGCAAATATGGGGACCACCAGAAAACATGATTAGATTTATGTTTTAGAAAGGTAGCTGACTCTAACATAGAGCAGAGGTTGGTAAACTTTTCTGTAAAGGACAGATAAATGGGGTTTCCAGATAAAATATAGGAATCCTAGTTAAATTTTAATTTTAATTTCAGATAAATGTTCAGAGAAAAACTAATAATTTTAAAATATAGATATGACTTATGCAATACTATTTTTTGCTTACCTGAAATTAAAATTTATCTGGATGCCCAAATTTTTATTTTCTAAATCTCACAACCTCAGCCAGGGAAGAAATATTTTCAGCTTTGTAAGCCATGCCATCTTTGTTGCAATTACCCAAATCTGCCATTGTAGCATGAAAATAGGCCAAGACAATATGCAAATTAATGGGCATGACTGTGTTCTGATAAAACTTTACTTACAAAACCTGGTGGCAGATTTGGCCCATGGTCCATAGAAAGTAGACTTATAGACAGGGAATCCAAGAATGAGGTTCTTGAAGAATTCTCAGGAATAATTGTCTTAGGATAGTGGCAGTGGAATGCAAAGAAGTAGATGATGCTAGGAGCTAATAAGGTGTTGAAATCAATAAGATGAGGCGACCAACTGGCTGGGAGTCAAGGAGGCATCCATATTTCTGGCTTGGACAGCTCTGTGGATGACTCCATTCACTGAGAAAGGAAACAACTGACTTTATATCTGTCTTTGACCTCTACCAAGTATATCAATATTTGCAGGTAATTTAACCTGAGTGCTTATCAATGTCTTCATCCATATAATTTGGAGATAATGCCAAAGTATCATAACGAATATTAAATTAAACAGCATCTACATAATACTTAGATCAGTGTTGTCATAAATGCTTAATAAATGTCAGTTACCTCTCTCTACTCTTTCCCGTCTCAATTCTACATCTACATAGAGAATGAATTTGCTGCCAAAAATATACTTGGATGCAAATATTCTCACTATCCTGATTTTGTGATAATCAGGGTAGGCTAAACATTCACTATATTAGAAACCATGCATGTGTCCCCAGACCTAGTTTTTCTCCCTAGGTCTGGTTTTTAGAATACTGGTGATAAACCAAGCTGATTTATTACATGCCCATCCTGTATGCGAAAAGACTGTAACTCTAGGTATCTTTGGTCAACCTTGAGAGAGATAGCAGGGGGATGGATGTGGCTCAAATGGTTGGGCATCTGTCTCCCAAGAGGGAACTGGGTTCAATCCCTGGGACCTCCTAGTAAAAATAAAAATAAAAAAATATATAGAAGGTACACAGGCCGTCAGGCCCCACAAGTGAGTGAGTCCCCCAGGCCCCACA
>PVKH010025241.1:0-13456 GCA_004027955.1 Chaetophractus vellerosus | reverse complement strand
CCCCCTTTCTGCTTGTTCTTACTGTGTTCATCTTTGAATTCTTCTGTGTCTGATTGTCTCCCCCCCCCTCTGCAGTGGCCCACTTAGTCAGCTCACCACATGTGGCCTGCCTGCTCATGGGGGCTTTCCCTGCTCACAGGGGCTTGCTCTGCCCACAGTGGCTTTGCCCTGCCCATGTCGGCTTTGCCCTGACCACTGCAGCTTGCCTTCTCAAGGTGGTTTGCCCACTTGAGGAGGCCCTGGGAACCAAACCCAGGGCCTCCTATATGGTAAACCAGCACCCTACCAACTGGGCTACAGCCAGCCCCCTCCATTTGATTTCAAAGTCTGGCAGTCATTCTTAAGATGATGGTTTCTTCTCCCTGGGGCCTGATGGGGACTCAACCTTTCCACAGGCTTGCCTAATGGCAATTTTCTTGGTTCCACCCTCATCAAGCATCTGGGTGGTGACCAAGCTCCAGAGCTCACCCTCCAAGAGTGTAGGGGTGATGGCCACACTTTACCCAATCTTTGGGTTAGAGTCTTAGACCCCTAGTACAGTGAAGTGAAGACAACATCCTCCCTAGCCTTTGGCAAATGGGCCCAACCCTCTCAGAACAATGAGTTTACCACCTGATATTCCTTAATGCATGGGGTCAGGTGCAACCCTCTCAGACCTATTGGGTGCTGACCTTAACCACCTTAATTCTTGTGGAATATGCTCCACTCTCTCTGTACCTTAGGGTGGCAAAACTTTCCCTTAACATCAGGTGGGAATATCCATTCTCTGAAACTGTTGGGGGCAAACCCACCTTCTCTGTACACATGGGTGGGATTCCTCTCTTGACCCAAGGCAATATCTTAATTCCAGATCTCAGCTTCCATGGTTTTCCTCTTAAAGCTGTTTCTCCTTCAATCTCTCCTTTCCAGGTCCCTTTTCATCCAAGCTGACAGTGGCTTTGTTCATTCACCTCTCTCAAAAAGTGTGTTGATTTAGCATGCAAGAAGGCGTCCAAGCCATCAGACAGTAAGACTTTCCACAAGTCTTTCTGAGATAACTGCATCTTTAAACTTGATTTACAAGTTCCAAGTTTAGGTAAGTCCCCAAATGGGGCACTATCATCTGGGGACTTGATTTCCAGAGGCTTCAAATTTCCAGAGTCAGTTTCTGGTTTCTTTGTGCCCAACAATTCAGTCCTCAGCTTATCTCTCTCATCTGGTATTTTGATGTAAGCTACAAGGCGAAGCCAAGCTGCATTCTCTGTGTTCACTTTGGAAAGTTCTGCTAAATGCTCAGGTTCACCATTTTCAAATTCTGTCTTCCACAATACATCAGGAGCTAATCTTGCTAAGTTCTTTTACAAATTTAAAACATGGGTCACCTTTCCTCCAGTTTCCAATAATAGTTTCATCATTTAATTCTAAGTCCTCATAAAAAGTCTCTTTAGAATCCATATCCCTACCAAAGTCTCTGCAAATAAATCTCAGCCTTTTCTATCAAGCATCTCACAACTCCTCCAAAATATACCCCTTAGCCATTTATAAAACCATTCCAGCATTTTGGTAATTTCAAAAGCACTTCCCCACTCATTGGTACCAAATTCTGTATTAATTTGCCAAAGGGTTGCTGATGCAAAATACCAAAAATCAGTTGGCTTTTATAAAGAGTGTTTAATTGGGGTAGAAGCTTACAGTTACCAGGCCATAAAGTATAAGTTACTTCCCTCAATAAAGTCTATTGCCACATGTTGGAGAAAGGTTGCTGCTGATGTTCAGGTTCCTCTTACTCTTAAGGCTCCAGGGTCAGGCTCTTTGGCTTTGTCTCTTTCTCCAGGGTTCACTTCTTCCCAGGCTCCATTGCTCTTTTCTCTTCACAAGGCCAGCTGTAGACTATCAGGTGAATGGCTCATCTCTTTTCCTGGGACCTTCTCTCCTTCAACATGACCAAGCTCATCTGGGTGCTTACTTCCCAGGGCCCCAGCTCAAAAACTCTGCATCAAAGCTCAAGCTGTCTCCTTTGCTCTGCCATGTAGTTTTGTGTCCCCACCCCCCAAGGGAGTGGAGACTCAACATCCCAATGATGTGACCCCATCAAAGCCCTAATCATAATTTAATTATGCCCAGGTACAGACCTGATTACAAACATAATCCAATATCTATTTTTGGAATTCATAAACTGTGCTAAAATTCTATAATTGTCATCAATAGTTGATATCATTAGACGTCTGATCTACCAATATGGCAGGGTGGAACACTCCAGTGAGCCATAATCCACACATAATCTTTGAACAACAAGAAAACCTGGTACAGCCATCTTCATCAACTATCCTAAAAACAATTAGAGGTTTGCATCCTGGGCATGTGCTGAATCCAGAAAAAGCAACTTGAAAAATGGCAGGTGAAGCTCATTTTACCCTTGGTAATCTTGCTTCCACCTCCTGCCCAATGCAGTGTGGAGAGATCTTGCACTCCTATAGTAGAATCCTGGCCTTGTTCCAGAAAAAGAAGAGTAATTCTTATTTGTATAATGGGGTAACTATATTTCAGTTTCAATCTATTGTGTGGAAGCATGAAAGACTGAGCCAGGAAACTTTGTCAGGCATGTCCTCTAAGTATTGGTCCTGAAGACAGAGAAACAGCTTGCAGACATTGTAATAAATAACTAAGTTCAATCAGTCTTAGACAAAGGACTATATGCATTATTATACAATAAAGCACATAAGAAGGGCTGAAAGTCTATTGCACAAGATGTAGAGGAGGCATTCAAATTCCTGTAAACAGGGAAAATCCTAAAGCTTTAAGCAAGTACAAATACAGGACAGAAAACAAGATTCATGCAGGTTTAGTTAAAACAAATAGGAACCTGCACTTCATGTCTGCCTCAGAATCCTACCAGGAGGCTTATGCTCTGAAGGAATCAACAGCCAAAGAAGAACTAATTTGAAAAGATTGTGAAATAGTCTTTTTGCTTGGTTTCTTTGTTTTTCTTTTTTTTCTTTTCAGTTTTTTTTTTTTTTTTAGTTCTTGGCACTCAAGGAAATTTCTATCATATCACTAGCTGGATACAAACTTAAGGAACAGATAGCTCATGGGATAAATCCAAAAGTGAACACTTAAAAATATTTCAGAAAGGAAGCAAACAGAAATACTGGAGTTGAAGACCAAAATAACTGAAATGAGTTATTTCCTCATGGTTTAAAAAGAAGTTTAGATCTGGCAGAAGAAAGAATCAGTGATCTTGAAGACAAGGTAGTTGAAATTATTCAGGCTAAGGCACTAAAGAAAAAACATGTTTAAAAAATGAATAGTTGGAGCCTGCTGTGGCTCAATTGTTGGGGCTCTGGTTTACCACATGGGAGGCCCCGGGTTCGGTTCCTAGGGCCTCCTCGAGAAGGTGGGCCACTGCGAGCTGGCAGGCCACTGGGAGCAGGTAAACTGCCATGAGCAGGCAAGCTGCAGTGAGTGGGCAGGATGCCATGAGCAGGCAGGCTGCCGTGCGGTGAGCTGACTCGGCAGGATGCCACATTGGAGGGAGACAGGCAGATACAGAAGACCGCAAAGCAAATGAACATGGCAAGAGCATGCAGCAAGGGGGGATATATAAATAAATAAAAAGAAATCTTTAAAAAAATCAATAGAGGAGCTCCAGGAAGATGGCATTAAGTAGGCAGGCAGGGAACAACGCTCTTATAAAGACAATGGAAAAAGAGCCTAAACCTGTCCAAGGGACTTGCTTTGGGGGTCAGCAGACCAATAAAGGGCTACAAAACCCTCAGAAAGTTGAAGGACAGAAAAATGAAGAACTCAAAATAACAAATATTAGCTACCAAACCCCTGCAGAGGGTGGGAATGACTATACCCCCCCCCCCAAGATATAAAGCCAGCAAACTTGGAGGGGAACAGACATCTTCCTCAATGTTAGCTGTTAAAAGGGAAAAGGGAGGTGGAGAAGAGGGCTTCTCTTCAGTGAATTTGGACAGCAGATCCCACTTAGAGTCTTAGCTCTGGTCAGACCAAAACAAAGGAAGAAAGTTATCTGCTGGCCAGTATGGAAATTACATGGAGAAAAACTGCTTTTTGGTTTCTCTATAACTGCTGGGAGAAAATCTGCCCATTGTTAGTTAGCCCCTGGCCTGATTTTGATAACTTAAGCTGGGCAATTTTAAAGACTTAGAATAAGTTGAACCAAATATCACAGAAGATGCATAGGGAGATAAAAACAAGAGGCAAGAGAGAGAATTGACCATTAGAGTAAAGTAACAAATAAATTCAGATGCTTAGACATGAGCAAAATATTATAAGCCATGCCAAGAAACAAGAAGAGATGGCCTAGCCAAAGGAACAAACAAATATCCTGAAGAGATAGAAGATTTAATACAATTAATCAACAATAATCACACAAAGAAAGCATAACTAAAGAGATAAAGGATATTAAGAAGACACTGAGTGAGCATAAAGAACAATTTGAAAGTGTGCAAAGAAGAGTAACAAAACTTATGGGAATGAAAGACATGATGGATGAGATTAAATATATTAGAGACACAAGAGCAGATTTGAATTGCTTGAAGACTGAATTGGTGATTGTGAAGACAGATAATCTGAACAGGAAAAGACAGGAGAAGAAAAAAAAAGAGAATGGAAAACGAAAAGAACAGGGTCTCAGGGAAATGAATGACAATGTGAAATGCACAAACAAATGTATTATGGGTGTCCCAGAAGGAGAACAGAATAGAAAGAGGCAGAAAGAATTATTTGAGGAAATAATGACTGAAAATTCCCCCAACACTTATGAAAGACATAGATATCAATATACAATAAGAACGACACATTCAAAACAGAATAAATCCAGATAGAATTACCCCAAGACATCTACTATTCAAAATGAGAAATATCACAGATAAAGAGAAGATTCTGAAAGCAGCAGGAGAAAAGCAAAACATCAGATACAAGGGGATCTCAACAAGACTAAATGCCAACATCTCATCAGAAACAAAGGAGGTGAGAAGAAAGTGGTATGATGTATTTAAGGTACTGAAAAACAAAAAAATCCCAGCCAGGAATTATGTACCTGGCAGCACTTTCCTTCAAAAATGAAGGTGAGGGAACCGGCTGTAGCTTAAATGGTAGGGCTCCAGTTTACCACATGGGAGGCCCTGGGTTCAGGTCCTGGGGCCTCCTCAAGCAGCAGACCACCTGAGAAGGCAAGCCGCCACAGGCAGGGCAGAGCCACCGCGGGCAGGGCTGAGCTGCTGCAGGCAGGGCAGAGCCGCTGCAGGCAGGGCAAAGCTGCTGCAGGCAGGGCAAGCCCCAGTGAGCAGAGCAAGCCACCAGGAGCAGGCAGGCTGCCACGCAGTGAGCTGACTTGGTGGGACGCCGCAGCAGGGGGAGACAAGCAGACACCAAAGAACGCAAAAATGAACACAGCAAGAACAAGCAGAAAGGGGGGTATATATAATTTTTAAAAAGTTAAAAAAAATGAAAGTGAGTTCAAAGACTTTAGAGACAAAAAAAACCACCCTGATAGAATATGTTACCAAAAGATGAGAATTACAAGAGACATTAAAGGGAGTGCTGCAGCCTAAAAGGAATAAAAGGGGTAGGGAATTGGAGAAGGGTGAAGAAATGAAGATGATTAGTAAGGGTAAATTAAAGGATAAAATGACAGACAATAGTATGATATGTTAACAGATAACCAAATGACAAAAATGGATAGAATAAATAATTCTTTTACAGTAATAATATTGAATGTTAAGGGATTGATTTCCCCAATCAAAAGACATAGAGAGATAGAATGGATTTTTAAAAATGAGCCGTCTATTTGTTGTCTACAAAGGATTCACTTCAGCTGTAAGCACACAAACTGGTTAAGAGTGAAAAGTAGGAAAAAAGATATTCCATGCAAATAGTAACAAGAAAAAAGCTGGAGTAGCAATACAAGTATCAGACAAAACAGATATTAAATTCAAAACTGACAGAAGGAATTGTTTTAGTCAGCCACAGGGGTGCCTTTTGAAAAACACCAAAAATTGGTCGGTCTTTATAAAGGGTATTTATTTGGGGTAGAAGCTTATAGTTACCAGGCCACAAAGCATACGTTTCTTCTCATACCAAAGTCTCCAGGGTTCAGGCTTCTGGGTTCCTCTGTTCCCAGGGCTGCATTTCTCTCTGGGCTTAGTTTCTGTTTTCTCCACAAGTTCAGCTGTAGACCATGAGGCTTTCTATGCTTTTGCATCTCTCCACAAGACCAGCTGTAGACTATCGGGTGAACGGCTCACTTATCTTCTCCTGGAGCACTTCTCTCCAACATCAGAACTACTTGTCAAATCTCTTCTCCAAATCTGCTTCTTCAATCTGCTGCCTTTTGTCTAGCCTTTTATACTTGAGACCATGCCTACCGAGGGGTGGGGCTCAATGTCCCACTGACGTGGCAGTAAATACCCTAATCATAACCTAATCATGCCCAGATTAACAGATCAGTTTACAAACACGATTCAATATATATCTATATTTGGAATTCATAATTACATAAGACTGCCAAACAATTACAGGAATGAAGAAGGTCATTAAATATTAATAAAAGAGGCAGTTCCCCAAGAAGAAATAGCTATACTAAATATTTATGCACCTAACCTAAGTGCCCCAAGATACATGAGACACACATTTGCAAAACTAAAGTGAAAAATAGATGTCTCTATAATAATAGTTGGAGATGGCAATACACCACTCTCAGCACTGGGAAGAACATTTGGAGAGAGGGTAAAGAATCAAAGGGGTTGAATGAAATGATAAACGACTAGAAATAACAGGCATCTCTAGAGCATTGCATTCCAAAATAGCAGCATATACATTATTTTCAAGCATTCATGGATCCTTCTCCAATATAGATCATATGGTAGGTCACAAGCCAAATCTCAATAAATTAAACATATTGGAATTATACAAAACAATTTCTCTGATCATAATGGAATGAAGCTGGAAATCAATAATGGATGGAAAAGGGAAAATTCTTAAATATATGGAGAACAAACAATGTACTTTTAAATAACCAGTGAGTCAAAGAGGAAATTGCAAGATAATTCAGCAAATATCTTGAGATGAATGAAAATGAAAGCACAACATATCAAAACCTACGGGGCATTGGAAAAGCTCTGCTGGAAGGGAAAATTAAAACCATCAATGCTTACTTAAAAAAGAAAAAGGAGCTAAAATTGAAGACCTCTTTGCACACCTGGAGGAATGAGAAAAAGAACAGCAAACTAATCTCAAACCAAGGCAAAGTGAAGAATAGTAAATATTAGAGAAGAAATAATTGAAATCGAGAAAATAAAACAATAGAGAGAATCAACAAAATTAAAAGTTGGTTATTTGAGAAGATTAACAAAATCAACAAACCCTTAGTTAGACTGGTGAAGAGAAAAGAGAGAAGATGCAAATAAATAAAATCAGAATTGAGAGAGAGGGAATTACCACTGACCCCACAGAAATAAGAGCGATCATAAGAGGATACTATGAACAACTGTATGCCAAAAAACCAGATAATGTAGATGAGATGGACAAATTCCTAGGAACACATGAACCACCTACACTGACCCGAGAAGAAATAGAGGACCTCAACAAACTATTCACAAGTGAAGAGATTGAAACAGTCATCATCCCAAAGATGAAAAGCATGGGACCAGATGGTTTCACTGTTGAATTCTATCAGTCAGTCAAAGATGATCTAATACTGATCTTACTCAAGTGCTTCCAAATAATTGAACAGGAAAGAACACTACAAAACCTTTTATGAAACTAACATCACCATAATACAAAAACCAGATAAAGATACGATGGAAAAAAAATTACAGGCCAATATTTCTCATGAATATAAATGAAAATATCTTCAATAAAATACTTGCAAATTGAATCTAAATGCACATTAAAAGAATTATACACCACAATCAAGTGGTGTTTATCCCAGGTATGCAAACATGCTTCAAGACAAGAAAATAACTTAGTGTAAAAAGCCACAGTGATAAATTGAAGATGAAAATCACATGATCCTCTAGATCAATGCAGAAAAGGCATTTGACAAAATATAGCACTCTATCTTGATAAAAAATCACTCCACAGGATAAGAATAGAATAAAGCTTTTGCAATATGGTCAAGTTCATGTGATGGTTAGGCTAATGTGTCAACTCAGTTGTTTGGTCAAGCAAGCACTGGCCCAATTGTAATACAATGACATTTATGGACTTTAGTCACCAGTGAGTTTTACTGCATAGATAGCTGATTACATCTTATCAATCAGGGAGATTGTAGTCAGCAATAAATGATGCTTTATCCAATCAGTTGAATGACTTAAAAGGGGAAGTGATTTCAGCATTAATAGAGAATTTCCAAGCTCATCTTTGGACAACCCACACCTCCCAGAAACTCATCAAGGACCTTCATTGGACTTTCATTGGAACCCCTGGTTTGCAGCCTGCCTGGGGAATTTAGATTTGTGCAATACCATGGTCCCATGAGAGACTCTTATAAAATCTCATATTATTGACAGATATCTCCTGTGGATTCTGTTTCCCTAGAGAACCTGGATTATACAGTGAATGTATGATAAACCTACATCTATCACTGTAATCATTTTTCTTTTTTTATTTTTTAAATATATATTTTTTATTTATTAGAAGGTACTTAGATTATACAAATATTAGACAAAAAATATATATAGGGATTCCCATATGTCTCACTCCCCATGCCTCCCACACCCTTCCACATAAACAACATCCTTCACTAGTGAGGCACATTCATTGTGATTGATAAATGCATCCTAGGGCATTGCCATTGCACATAGACTATAGTTCACATTGTAGTTTATACTCTCTCCCACGTAATTTGCAAGGCTATCAGAAGATATATAATGGCATATATCTATCATTTTATTGCAATGCCATTCAGGATGGTTTCCAAGTCTCAAAAGAGCCCACACTACAACTTTCTCTTCCCCTGACCCCAGAGCTTCCAGTGGCCACTGCCTCCACATCAATGCTGTAATTTCTTCCATTGCTAGAATCACAAGTCTATTGTACAATACCAGTAAGTCCAATATAGCCCATATATCATTCCCCAATCCTGAGGATTCTTGGATGTTGGTGTCCACTCCACCTCTAATGGAGAGGGGTTTCAATCCCATACAGCCGATGGATGGTACTTTCCTGCTTGGTGCTGTAGGCTCTCTTGTTTCTTTGGTATGGTGGTTGTCAATCCTCCTCTCCTTGTTAATTGTTCTGGGTGAGTCCAATGAACTGGAAAGTAGGTGTTGCTCCTACTCCACTGAGGCTCAGGGCCCAGGTGGCACATGGACAGCCCAAGATTCAAGCCTCTTGGACACTGGGAAATAAATTGGAGAAAATGTCACTGTACATACAGGACAACAGATATTACAATGATGAAAGGCAATAAGTCAATGTTTTTGAAAATATTTTTCATTATTTTTAATATCTCAATTTAAAATTTTATTTTATTTTTAGTTATCTTTAAATTTTTATGTATTTTATTTCTTATATTTAAACCTACCATTATTATTTCATTTTCCTATTAATAGTATTCGGCTATTTTACTGGCTTCATTTTTAAAGAAACTTTAGATCACAGAAGGTTGCGACTGGGGCAGGGGAGGATAATTGCTGTGGGTATCAGTGATGGGGATACATGGGAGGAAATTCATCTGGACATACATATAAGGTATATAAATGAGTTCAAATGTTCATGGGACATTGTCACAGCGGGTGGAGATTCACACAATAACAAAGAGAATATTTAATTCCCATCCTGGAGAACTTCATCATGTTCTCTAATGCAGCAGCAACTGTCCCCCAAGTGACTGGTGAGGGAGGATGGTCCATTGATAGCCCCTTGATATTAATGACTATTCGTGTGAGCCTTTGCTCTTGAAA
Source organism: Chaetophractus vellerosus (assembly GCA_004027955.1). Classification (NCBI taxonomy): domain Eukaryota; kingdom Metazoa; phylum Chordata; class Mammalia; order Cingulata; family Chlamyphoridae; genus Chaetophractus; species Chaetophractus vellerosus. Next base: position 3,542 of record PVKH010025241.1, on the reverse strand, counting down.
TTGAAACTTAGCCTACTGTTGTGGGGTGCCTAAGAGTTACCTCCTGAGAGCCTCCTTGTTGCTCAAATGTGGCCCCTCTCTAAGCCAAATTCAGCATATAAATGCATTACCTTCCCCCCAGTGTGGGATCTGACTTCTGGGGAAGAGTCTCCCTGTCACCATGGGATTACTACCAAGCACCAACTAGTAATACAACTGGAAAAAGACTTTGATTAAAATGGGGGAAAGGTAAGGACACACGAGTTTATATGGCTAAGAGATTTCCAAGTGAGTTGAGAAGTCATCCCAGAGGTAATACTTATACACATCTTAGCAGGATCTCATAGACTTCCAAAGTGGATATTACCTGAAATAGTGGGGCTCCTGAGGGCTCTGGTCCTATGGTCCTATGGCCAGAGCAGATATCTTTGGAGTTTGGTGCCTTGCCAGTGGGCCCTGCTTTGGAGTTTGTGCTCCTGAAAGTGACAAAATTGGACTCAGATATGGCTTACTTACACATGGCTAATCTGTCCCTTCTATTTGAACCTATACTTAGTGCTGGAGTTGGTTAGTGTACGTCCAAGAGATTTGAATCTTTGCACTCTCCATGTAATCAATTTTCAAAGACTGCAAATTTTCCTGCTGAGATCTGGAACAAGACAAAGATGTTGCTGTCACCACTGTTATTCAGTATTGTGCCAGAAGTGCTATCTAGAGGAATTAGGAAGTTAAATAAATAAAAGGCACCCAAATAGGAAAGGGAGTAGCAGAACCTTCACTATTTGCTGAAGAAATGATCTTATATTTAGAATATCCTGAATTTCTGCAACAAACCTAGTAGAACTAAAAGATGACTTCAGCAAAGTGGCATGATACAAGGTTAACACACAAAAAATCAATAGGGTTTCTATACACTACTGATGTGCAATCTGAAGAAGAAATCAGGAAAAAAATCCATTTATAATCACAATTAAAACAATGAAATATTTAGGAATAAACTTAACCAAGCACATAAAGGAGCTATATTCAGAAAACTACTAAACATTGATAAAAGAAACTGAAGAACACTTAAATCAATGGAAAGACATTCTGTGCTCATGGATAGAAAGATTAAATATCATTAAGTTGTCAATTCTACCCAAATTGATTTACAGATTCAAAACAATCCCAATAACACTTCCAAAAGCCTTTTTTTGCAGCAATGTAAGAGCAATTGTCAAATTCATTTGGAAGTGTAAGTGCTCCCCAATGCTGGAAATACCCTAAAAAGAATGAAGATGGAGGCCTCTCACTTCCAGACTTTAAAGCATATTACTTAGTTACAGTGATAAAAAACAGTATAGTACTAGCATAAAAAGAGATAGATTGGCCAATGGAACTGAATTGAGAATTCAGAAATAGACCCTCACATCCGCTGTCAAGTGATTTTTGACAAGGTGGTCAAGCCTTTCCAATTGGGCCAGAACAGTCTATTCAACTAATAGTGCTAGGAGGACTGGATAGCCATATTGAAAGGAAAGAAAGAGGACTCCCACCTCACATTTTATATGAAAATTTACTCAAAATGAATCAAGGACATAATATAAAAGCAACACCAATAAAACTTCTAGAAGAAAATGTAAGAAAATATTTTCAAGATCTTCTTCTAGGCAATAGTTTCTTCCACCTTCCACCGAAAGCATGAGAAACTAAAGAAAAAAATATATATATGTGATGTTCTCAAAATTAAACACTTTTGCACCTCAAAGGACTTTTCCAAAAGGGTCTAAAGGCATCCAACTCAGTGGGAGAAAATATTTGGCAATCACATATCTGGTAAGGGTGTAATATCCATGATATATAAAGAGATCATACAACTCAACAATAGAAAGACAAATTATCCAACTAAAAAAATGGGCAAAAGCCTTGGAAAGATGACTGTCCAAAGAAGAAATGCAAATGGCAATGCAATACATTTTAAAAAATGGTCAACACCTCTAGCAATTAGGGAAATGCAAATCAAAAGTACAATGAGATATCATTTCACACCTTTTATACTGGTCACTATAAAAAAGTCAGAAAACTGTAAAAGTTGGAGAGAATGTGGAGAAATAGGAATGCTCATTCACTGTTCGTGGTAATGTAGCGTGCTACAGCTACCATGGGGGTCTGTTTGGCTGTTCCTAAGGAAGTTGACTTTAGACTAACATATGACCTGGCTATACTATTATTGTGTATATACACAGAAGAACTGACAGCAGGGACATATATAGATATCTACATACCAGTGTTCATAGCAGTGTTATTCACAATTGCTAAAAGTTGTAAACAACCATGATGTCCATCTACTGATGAATGTATAAGCAATTTGTGGTGTATTTACACTATGGAATATTATGCAGCAGTAAGAATAAATGAAGGATTCAACCATATGACAACATGGATGAAACTGGAGGACATTATGTTGAATGAAACTAGCTGGACACAAAAGCACAAATACTGTATTATTGCACTATTATTAAATAAATATATTATGTGATCTCATGCAATTGATAATTAGAAAATAGGTTACCAAAAATAGAATGAGGGTAGAGAATGGAAAGCTGAGTGTTAATCTGTGCAGAAATTGGTTACAAGGTTGTTTGTAACTCTTTGGAAATGAATGGAAATGGTGAAAGCATATCATGGTGTTTGTGATTAGCAGAGCCATTATATGGATATGTCAGTGGTCAAAAGGGAAATTCTAAGGACATGTATATACAGAAGGAAAGCTAAAAATATATATGTAACATGAGACTGTATAACAGTGAAACCTCATGTAAAATATGAATTTGAGTGATATTGCATGTATAAATCTGTTTTACAAAATATAAATACAAATATGCTAGAGAAAAGGAAACAGAATAGCAGCTATGTATAAAAAGGGAAGCATAGAGACATTCAGAGGTAAAGAGTTTTGTTTATTTGTTTTGGTGACCTTTGTTTTTAGTATTATTTCTGGAATAATGAAAATGCTCTAAAAATGATTGAAGTGATGAAGGCACAACTGTATGATTATACTGAATACCATTTATTGTACACTTTGGATGGATTTATGGTTTATTAATATGTGTCAATACAATAAAAACACATATGATATTAAAATAAAATCATCAAATTAAAAAAGAAGTGAACAGAGACTAAGAGACCGGTGGCATGCCAATATGTGTGCTATGGAACTTCCAGAAAGAGAAGGAAGAGAAATAGAGAAAGGGGCTAAAGGAATATTCAAAGAAATAATGGCAGAGAATTTCCTAAACCTAGTTAAAAGAATGGGTATGTACCTTCAAAGAGGAAAGATAATCCAAAATGGGATAAACTAAAAGAGAACAGTATCCAGGCACAGGAAAATCAAATTGTCTAATGTAACAGACAAGAAGAGAGTCTTGAAACCTGCAAGAGAAAGGTGATGAGTTATGTACAAGGGAATCTCAGTAAGATTAATTGCTGATTTCTTAACATTTGGTATCATCAGACTTTTACTTTAGCTATTCTAATGGGAGTGTAAATGTGTCTAAGGGTGGTTTTAATTTTTCTCTTATTAA
>PVKH010025240.1:0-13460 GCA_004027955.1 Chaetophractus vellerosus | reverse complement strand
AAAAAAAAAAAAAAGAAAAGAAAATGAATCTAGAGGGCAATCTCAAGATGAGCCAGAAGAGGGAAGGGCAAGGGTGGGAGGAAGTTTGGTTAGGAAGTTATTGCACTCAGGGTGTGGCATGATTAGAGTAGGAATGGAGGTGGTAGCAATAAGAATAAAAGAGATTGAAGATTAAAAAAAAAACAACAAAACATGGGCATGTTATTTTATTCTCCCAGTGAACTGACTTTGCCTTGATTAGTGAAGCAATAAAATCAGTTATGCTTTCTGCTTAGCCTTCTGAAAATGTGACAACTTAGTTTGAAGAAACTGTGCCCAGATTTACTTATGAATTTTGTATACTGGACTGAGTAATTTGAAAGGTATACATCAAATGATAGATAAAGATGATCATAATATTAAGTCCAAGATGCTTCCTTTTCCAACCCTCCATGCCCCACATTCTATAAGTTCAGGGAGCTTTACGGATGTTACCTGTTCAACTCTCATCATTCTTTCTAAGACTGATGAAGCATTCGTGTTTTGAAGATGGGGCAACAGCAGCATGGAAAGTTTAAGTACTCTTCCCATGTCACCAGTTTTCTTTAGCAAGAGACAGGTCAATTTGGTTTTAGGTGTCAGTTACCTAGCAGTGAACTGGTGTGATCAAACTTGTGGTGAAACAAGATAGTGAGAGATCATTAAAGCTGAGCACACGGAGGATTGGGGATCATGATCTTGTGTCCCAACAAGGTCCATTTACTTTTAATAAAGATAATCTCTAAATCACAAATGGGAGGAGAGAAACAAGAAACCAGATAGAGCATAAAGTTCAGTTGAATACAATTTTGGCAACATCAGTGACATCCCAGCAGATGACACCTATAAGCAATGATTTAATTAAAAACAATTACTGTGAATGTGCATTGGTTGTGCATTAAATATTTATATATCTATTTGGGAATATGACGCTTCTGATTTTGCATATGCATATGATGAGGTTGGAACTGGGAGAAAGAAGCAAAAAAAAATATTTTTACCTAAAAGCAAAATTTTCTGAGTATTTATACCATTTTCTTTCCTTAAATTACTAAAAGACATACTCTTCAGGTGTTTGAGATGGAAATCATCCTTTTAGGATCCTATATTATTGCACATTTTTGTGTGAACAGAGCAGCCAAAGGAGTCCGTATGCTAATGTGCTATGCTTTACTCTTTTATCACAAACAACAGAAGAATTACTGGACTTTGAAAGCTGGCCTGGAGGGAGGAAGAGGAGGAAAAAGGAAATGTTTTATACCTACTCATTTTGACATAGCTTTTTCAGAAATCTGAGACTAAATATCTTCCTGCATCTGGAGGAGGGAAGAAAGAGACCATACAAGCATTCTGTATATATGTTGAAATAAAACCCTCTATTGTCTACGGAGACAATAGAACTGGTCTATAATAATGTAGTACAAGTAGAGCATAAATGACACAAGCCAGCAATGCAATCTTTGTTCCAGTGTAATCTTCCATATCAACCATCTACAATTCCCAGAGGTAAGAGAAAGGCTTTTCTCCCATTTCCCATAACTTGCCACCACTGCTCTCTCTCTCTCCTTGCTGTGCTAAGCAATGTAATCAGGCTCCCCCTCTGGGATGGCTAAACATGTTTGACAACATAGGAACTGTCCTAAATCTTGCCCAAAATCTCAAACTAAACCCAGACTGCCTGTATGGATAAATAAAATTAGGTTGGCTTCATTGTCTGTTTCAAAGTTTGTAGAAGTTGTTTACTTTGGTGGGAACACAAGTAGAAATACTGAGAAGTAAGATGTAGGGTGCCCAAAGTAAAGGCACTACATGGGAAGATATTGTTCCAATTTCTAATGGGAAAGACAGCACTTTTGTGTGGTAGCAGGAAGGGAGGACACAATACACTACTAAAACAAAGTAAAATATCCAGGAACATCGGGATAAAGGCAGGAGTACTTGCCTGAGAGGACTGAAACAGAGACACAAACAACTGCTCTCTAACGGATTCAACACGACCTGACACCGTGCGAGGTGGTGGGGGTAGCTACCAGGTGACGCGCGAGAGAGACAACACTGCCATCTGCACGGAGCTTTGATTCATAGTGGGCATTCTGCCCAGGCGCAAAGATGAAGGTCTGATAAATGTCTGAACTTCTGTATATTTTTCCTAAGCCTAGCCAAAACTGAGCCTGTAATACTGCTTAAAAATTTCCATTTTCATTCTTGCTGAAACCTATGACTTTGGGTTATGTGCAGGAGTCAAAAACAATTAATTCACAAGACATGTCGTGTGTCATTGTAACCCTAAAACTAACCTTTAAGAGAAAATTCAATCTGTTAAAAATTTTATGTGGAGTATTTGGGAATCCCCTATATTTTCTATGTGACTTTTTTGCAACCTAAATCTTCCTTGAAAATAAAGTGATAAAAACAAGACACCGAGAGAAAAAAATTATGAACAATAAAAAATTAATCTGTAAAGATAGAGAACCCCGAGAATTGCAAAAGCAACTTAAAACAGGACAATTGCACATATATATATATATATATATATTTTGGAAAAAACTGAAGAAGAGAAAAGTTTATGTGATCAACTTTGCTTTACTTGAAAACAGAAGAGAAAGAAAAGGCTCCCAACCTTCATAGCCCCTTCCAGTATGGCCCTTCTCACATCAGAAGAGGCTGGTTCTGCATCTTTCTGCTGCACTTTTGATTTTGGTATGTGTCTCAGTGTCTGTCACATAGCAATGCTCATGAGTACTTATGAAATGCATAATGTTCACCTGCAATTAGGGGAAATAAGAAGGTATTAAATGCAGGGCAAAAGGACAAAGTTATCACATGATAGAGTAGTATTTTATATCAGGATATCAGGGAAGCCCTCTTTGGTCAGGGAACATTAAGCAGAAAACTCAATGATGGGAGGGAACATGCCAGGTGGCTCCTGGGGGCAAGTTCTCCAGGCAGCAGGAACAGCAGGCACACATGTCTCTTAGTCAATGTTAAGGAGCTTGCATTCTCTACTGAGTGAGACGGGCAGCTTATTCAGCATCAGAAATGAAGCTTTGAGGAGGACATTATCTTCGAAAGTGGTCATGGGCAAAGAGAAAGTAAGTCTACATTTCGCTGAGAAAGTTTAGGTTGGATGTGCAAAATAAGGCTTGGGTTTTAGGGCATTTAGTCATTGGCAAGGTTTATCAAAGAGCAATAATAATAAATCTCATCCCCTGGAGATACTTTAGAAAAACCATGTTTATTTGGTATAAACTACCATGTAGAGAAAAAGGATCAATATGTTTTTTACCCCCAGCCATTTAAACTAATCCACAGTCAATTTGATTGACCATGTAATCGAACTGATTCAGTAATTAAGACCACCAGGAAAACTGGAATATATTCAGCTCTTCAGTCCATTGTTTTTCATCAGTAGGCACTCCCAGGGGATGAATCCATTTGAATGTCTCTAGGACAGTGGTTCTGCTATATTTGGCCCATGGACAACTTTATTAGATCTTCACTTATTCATTCCAGAAAGTTTTGTTGTTTTTGTTTTGAAAGAATACCACCCAGGACTGTCTAGAATATGCAGGCAACTTGGGACAAGGCATGATTTGATAGTTTTTCAAACTGATATTAAAAAATATATATTAGCTCAATACTCATCTTAGTAGGGAAGCAGAGAAATGAATTGTCTTTTATTACATATCATACACAAACCAGGTTCTTACTAATTCACTTTCACTGACCAATAAAAGCATTCTGCTGAAAATATTGGCAAAACTTCCTATTCTTCTGTGGTTCTTCTTTTCTTTACTGCTTAGTTCTGCCATTTCCCAAAATTATCATTTGTTGGAAGCATAGTAAAGTGTTTAAACTTTAGATAATAAAATAAAGCATTCCTATAAAGAACACAGCGCTGAACACATTTCATTGTCAGAGTCCAGCTGTCTGTGATCATGACTTTGAGATGTTGGCCATCATGCTCTTCCCCCAAAATGCTCAATTGCAGTAGGTTTGCCCTAGTAAGGGATGTTTTCTTTCTTCCTTTCCAGGGCACTGGGAATGGGATCAATGTGGTATTTTGGTGATCCATACAGATTTGTAACCAATTAATTGACAAGCTGGCTGGTTCCACCCAACATGAGGTCCTGTGGCTCCTCACATGGTACCAGTGATACTGCTCCTTAGACGTGGCCCAAGGACCACGTAAAGGACTTCACTGGCCAGCAGAGACTTAGGGCAGAATGGTGAGGGGAGATTTGAAAAAGTAGGGGAGTTCTGGCCTCAAATTTCTGTTCTACTTCTTGCTCCATGTATCATCGAAGCCACCAAGCACTTCTCTTTCTCGTGAATCACTGCTTGAGAGGTCTGTTTTATTATCTTGCAAAGCACAATGTCCACAGAAAGAAGGGACTAATACTAGTTTGTAGGTTTAGGTTTCTGTTTGTTTTAGGTGATGATGTAGATGTGCTAACTGGTTTTAGAAATTGGCTTAAAAGTGTTAGGTGATGTTTACACTTGCCAACCAAGGTGTCAAAAAAGTAAGATATCTCCAGTCTCCAGAATGATAACTTTTTTCACTGGGCCCAGGCAGAAAAGCCACACAGTCCTGTTCTCCTTGCTGGGCTCCTCTGACAGCATGCTTTGTGAACTTGTGTCTATTGAGATTAGCGTCATTGACAGACATTTCTGCCAATAGAAAGCCAGAGTTCTGTGTTTGCAAAGTGTGAAATCAGTCCTGGAAAAGGAAAGAGAAGGGTGTCTCTCATCTACCTCCAGGAATTCCTGGAAGGTCCATAACCTAGATGAGAATAAGAACAGATAAAATTCCCTGTTGCTGTGATGAGACCTGGTCACTTGCACAATTCTAAGCTATCCATTTCTGGTTCAGAAGGATCCATTCTATCTGTACCTGCTCCTCCATGCCTACCACCACCCTCCTTTCCATGGACCTCTCATAACACCCTCAGGGCAGTATTTGGCATTGAATGCAATTTATATTATTCATGCATCTTCTCTTTGGTGTCTGAGAAATTCTGGATGAAATCAGGCAGGAGAGTGATGCCAAGAGATATCAGTCATTGTTGCATCAAGGCTTTTAAAAAATACAACTGCAGGTATCAGTGTTAATTGGGCCTAATGATAACAAGAAGCATTATATGGCTGCAGAGATGTAGTATTATCTATGAAGAAAAGAATTTGCAAACGGAAGGGAGAGGATAGTAAGCATCACCGGTTGGGATGTGCTGGGTGGAGGATAGTCTACTCAAGCAATTAAAAATAGGAGTGCTGGGTTCATATGTGAACCACGGATGTGAAAGTGTCCTTTTCCTGGGCTGCTTTCCACGCAGCCTTGATGCTGGCAAGAGCACAGCCTCAGAGGCACTGTTGTGGGTTGAATCGTGTCCCCTCAAGAGATATGTTCATGTCCTAATCCCTGGTACCTCAGAATGTGACCTTATTTTGGAAATAGGGTCATTAAAGACAGAATTAAGCAAGCTAAAATGAGGTCATACTGGAGAAGTGTGGGCCCTCGATCCACTATGACTGGTGTCCTTCTAAGAAGGGCAGAGGAGACAGACAAACACATAGGAGAGAATGCTATGGATCCACTGGGGCAGAGAACACCACCCTTGGCCAGCAAGCCATTGCCAGAAGCCATGCAACAGATTCCTCCCTGCAGATTACTAGACTTCAGAGGAAGCATGGCCCTGCCAACATCTTGATTTCAGACTTTGAGCTTCCAGAACTGTGAAAGAATAAATTTTTGCTGTGTTCAGCCACCTAGTTTGTGGTACTTGGTTATGGCAGCTCTAGGAAACTAAGATGGCTAACATCTAGCTATTAACATCAGAGTGAAATGAAGGGGCCCCATTAGATGGCCTCTGCTAGTCTTTCAGGGTCACATTCTTTGTTGTCCTCTGCCCATCACTGCTTTCCAGAAAAGCCTGGTCCCCACTCTTTCCCCAGGCACTATTTCCTGGACTCCGTTTCTTACACATTATGTGGCACACCTGGGGGATGGGATGGGCAGCAGGAGGGAAAAGAGAGAAGGAGGCCCTCAGATTGTTTTCTGAAGTCATTTGCCCACAAAGTTTTATTCAGACACTAATATTTGCAATGGGAGCATCTGGATTTCCTGGTTCAGAGAGCAAGAGGCAGCATGTAACTCTGGAGCAGAATGCAGACGCTCCTGCAGAGTTCCAAGTCTTCATGATGGGGAAGGAGGGACAGGCTCCTCCGTCAAGCACATTTCCTGTTAATATAGACTTCCTTATATTGAATGCCTATGAGGAGTTACCTGATTTGGTGTCCATAATGGCCTATGAGGTAGGTGTTATAATTTGTATTTTATGAATTAGGAAACTGTGCTCCAGAAAGGTTAAGTAACTTACTTAAGGTCACACAGCTAGTAAGTGGAAGATACAGAGTTCAAACTCAGGACTCTTTGTGTTCAAAGTCCATGTTCTTTCCACACCATAAATATAAACTGCCTCTGGATTCAGACTTCTTTGGGGGAAATGATGGAATAATTCAATAACACACTGTTTCCAAGCTTCAGGGTACAAAGAGAGTAATCTTTCCACAGTGTGCACAGTTTGGATGGTATGACTGTGGGTAAGCCTGTTGGTGGTAAAAGAGAGTGCTTATTAATTCCTTCTCTGACCCCTAAGGAACTCTAAGCTGATCCATCCTACCTCACCCCTCCCCTGGCACTGGGAAGATGATGGTGCTGGCAACAGTTCTGCAGTGATACACAGTAAACAGAATGCCGAGGTGAGACTAGCTGATGGTAACTCCTCTGCGACTCAGCCCATTACACATTACACAAATGCAGAAGTACAAGCAAGCCCCTGCGTCCCCCTTATCATGGCTCCAGGGACAATGACCCATCCTGAGTCCGAATCCCACCTGCCTGAGACAGAAATATCTGGGAAGGTGATTAACATGGCACATTCTCAATGCCAATGGCAAAGGCTGCAAAGTGGGAAAAACAGTCATTCTTCCCTAAGCAGATGAAACCCGAGCTTTTTATTTCTTGATATTAATTGCCATGTAAACAGGCTCTTTTATGTTAACACCAGTGTGAGGCTGGCTTCTCACACCAGGATCCTGCCTGCCTGCCTGTTCTCACTGAGGTATGAGCAGCAACATGGGGCCACCCCAGCCCGGGAGGCCCCCCTGGGCTGTCTTTGGACCTATGCCAACTTCCCCAGAGGCTTGGACTTAGAGACTTTCATTTCACGGAGGCAAGTGCTCTCAGGGTGAGCAACCTCTTCGATGTGCAGGATGCATGAGCTGCTTCAGCAGCTGCAGAGACTCTTAAATTGGCCTCGGTGGCATTTGCCCAAACGCCAGAGTTTTGTACCCTTGAGGATGCCTGGTTAATTTGCTGGGAGAACTGGCTGCTTGAGAATGACTCTTGGTTTGCTTTAAGTTTTTTACTTGCCTGCTTTAGGCCAGTTCATGAGGCAGGTCACATACCCTAGTACCAGATTTATAAAGTGTGAATTGAATTCTGTCCTTGGCCTTCTCTGCCCAACTCCTAACCACTTCGCTGTGGCAGCATTGCTTAAAATGTAGCCAAGTTTCCCTTATTCTAGAATTTTGAGTAAATCTCACTGGATTAACAAATGGGGGAAAACTGTATTTTTTACACATTTTCATGTGAGGATATAAACAGTCCCTGTTCTCTGAAATCTTTATAGTGTTCTTATGAGATCAGAGTAGTTATCATCATCCAGGTTCTACAAGAGGAAAAGCAAGAAATCATTTCTTTTTTTCTTTCCCTTTGACAGGAAAGAAAGAAAGAAAGAGAGAAAGAGAGAAAGAGAGAGAGAAAGAGAGAAAGAGAGAAAGAAAGGAAGGAAGAAGAAAGAGAGAGAGAGAGAGAAAGAAAGAGAGAAAGAGAGAAAGAGAGAAAGAGAGAAAGAGAGAAAGAGAGAAAGAGAGAGAGAGAAAGAGAGAGAGAAAGAGAGAAAGGAAGAAGAAAGAAAGAGAGAAAGAGAGAGAGAGAGAGAAAGAAAGAAAGAAAGAAAGAAAGAAAGAAAGAAAGAAAGAAAGAAAGAAAGAAAGAGAAAGAAAGAAAACAAAATTAAGCGAATTGAAAATGAAGTCAAAGAAGCAGAAGCCATTTCCTTTCAGCACAATACTTTGTGTTTTGCTGGATTATGCTTCCCTCAGCCACTACCTCAAATCTCCACTCATTACTCCATTAGGATTTGGCTAGGGGGCCAGAGAGACAATGAGAATGTAGAAGAATCTGGTTAAGCTGCCAGAGTTAACAACATCTCATGTGCAATAAAACCAGGCAGCATTTTTGATGGGTCACATTCTCGTTGAACAGCCTTGGAAAGCTTCCATGGCTGCTGATTTCAAAGAAGAAAACATCCTGGAGGGAAGAAGGTCAAAGACGTGCCCTTCGGGCTTGCCTCTAACATTTGTAGGAGTCCAGAGCAAGAATACAAATGGAGACCCACATACCATATGCCCAAATATTGAAAAGTTATGATTCAAGCTTGAAAACTCTTAAATAAAACATAAAGTAGGTTCTTTCCTCCTACCACAACAAATGTGCTTTCATTCGTAAGCTAGAGGCTGGCTTAAAATTCAGAGTTATCTGCCTCTTCAGGGTTCTCTGTTGCGTTCTAGTCTATTCTGGAATATGATGGCTAGGGAGAGCTGGCATCTCATTGCCTGCTCCTGCCCTTGATCCCATGTCCACCTCCTTCTCTCCATACCCTAGACACAGCTTGCAGAGTACAGGGCCTCTCAGACACATATAGGACACTCTGCCCTGTGTGTCCAAGCTTCCACTGACTTCCCTACCAAAGCCACCCCTGGGCCATCTCTTGGCTTAGAGGTGGGCCCAGCCTACACTCAGGTGGAACAGACCCAGGTCCTGGAAGTTGGCCCAGCCTTTTGGGAAGGAGATTCCAGGGTTCTGGGAACTTAAATCATAGTTCGGGGTTGGGGGGAGGTGGATATCCCTTTGGCCCCTATGCAAGTTACCAAAGTTTCAATCCACAATACAAATACTGCATTAACTCACTCACCAGCCACGATACTATTCATTTCTGACTAAATATCCACATGCAGGCCAGACCCTACAGGTTAAGGGCAATCTTCCACAAGATTGTCCTTCAGGTACTAGTCTCAAATTCAGGGGCCCAGGCCACCAGCACCTATGGCCAATTCACTACAAATTCAGGGGTTCCTGCCGCTCCCACGGGATTAGTAATTTGCTGGAACAACCCACAGAAATCACTGAAAGTGCTATCCTTATGATCATAGCTTTCTTATAGTAAAATGATACATACAAGAAGCCAAAAGAAGAGATACATAGGACAAGGTCGGGGAGGGTGCCAAACACAAGCTTCCATGCCCTCTCCACATGGAGTCAGAGCGTGTCACCCTCCAGGCACAGGGATATATCTTATCAATCACAGATGCTCATTTGAGCTTCAAGTGCCCCAAGTTTATATGGAGCTTCATTGCGTAGGCATGCTTGATGGAATCAGTGCCCATGTGGTTGAACTCCATTTCCAGGTCCCCTCCCTCCCAGAGGTCAGGAAGTTGGGCTGACTCACTGGCTCAAAGCTCCAACCCCCTCTTCATATGGTTGGTCTTTCTCCTGTGGGCAGCCCCCACCCTCAGACTGCAGGTAGGGCTGGTCCCACGGTGAGTGCTGTCTCATTAGCACATGAACTCTTGGGTGTGCTCAGAAGAGCCCACCATGAATAACCAAGGACACTCCTATCACAGGAAATTCCAAAGACGGCATGGTGACCTCCCGGGAACCAAAGGCCAGACCGATTCATTACTATAGAGCCCTGAATACACTTCTTCCTATGAAGAGAGACCCTGCTAAAAGAAGACCAGGCTGGTCCTATAAGTGCGGGGCCCTCTTGTTTGGATTTAGAATATGCATAAAATTGGTCCCCTTGAAGAGGACGTTTCTTCTAGAAAATGGACCTTTGCTACGGTGACTGCAGGGAGAGGAGCAGTAGGGCAAGGTGCTCGTTGCTTCATATACTAAATGAGAATAGATGTCTAGCTCTGGTGGTTTTCAATTCTGGTCACACAGAAACATCACTTGGGGGAAATTACCTACGATCCCACACACAGAGATTCTGATTTAACTGGTCTGGGATGGCATCCAGGCATAAGTAGTTTCACAAAGCCCCCCAGGTCACTTTATGTGGGGAGCCAGGATTGAGAACCGCTGGGTCCAGCCTAACGATTTTGCTTTTTTACTCTGGGGCATTAGCTCTGTGCCTACCCCAAACATCTCAAAACCATCATGGCTGAGAAGACCCTCTCCAGAACAGCAGGGTCCCCGTGCCGTAGCTAGCAATTAGCTCGGTGCTCGGAACAGTGAGTATGATTTGTCTGAATAGGTTCTGCCAGTGGTAGGCAGAACTCTTTACTGGCATCTCCACTGTGCTCCGTGCAGGGGTGAAATTCAAAATATTTAACATTTAACAGCCACAACAGCACAGCACAACACAGGGACCAGCCAATCTGGACAAATGCCAAGTGTAAAGTACTTGTCAGCCTCCCTGTTGTTGGCCATAGTCTTCTATCCTCACAGGAGGGAAGGATTTGACTGTGTACATTTATAAGGTGACCTGCAAGAAAGTGGTAGATCTGGGACTCAAAACCTAGGTTTTTGCCTTCAGATCCTGAGTTCTGTCAACTTTTCAAGCACTTCTTGTTGGCATAAACTAGCCTCAGCTAGAAAACTTGCAGGGAGCTAGGTTATCAGCCTTATAAAAAACATCTACAAAATGGATGGCCTAGTGTAAATCCACACAAATACAAGAAGGGCAACAACAAGTCAGAACCTCTATTTGAATGACATTTACTTTCAAGACTGGTCGTCAGCTTTTCAATTCTGAAGTGAAGGCACAAATTCTGATGTCTACTCAGGCCTGTGCTTACCTTTAACAGTAAATTGGTCACACTCACGTCCTGCCTACATGGAATCTCAGTGACTTTAAGGTGTGGGTACAACGTGCCCCGTGTAAGAATAGCAATACTTCAAAATCACATCACAAGGCAGAGTGGGATCTTTAATGGCCATCCACTCAGCTCAGTTTCTGGGAAAGGCTGTTTAAGCTACCCCTGAGACTACCCAGTAACCCAGCCATCACCCCTCCCTGCCCCACCCACTTACAATAAAATTTCTTTCCCTTTCCCTCCTCAGCAGGGGAGCCTTCCATTCAAAGCTCAGGTCAAGGCCTACTTTCCTGGCAAAATAATGTACTGTGAGTCTCTCTCCTCAGCAGGGTAGATCCTGGACCTGTGGGGCCTGGATTTTATACAATTCAGGGGCTTCCCTTTAAGATGAAGAATATAAAATTAGGTGCAAAAGTGAAATTTATTCAGACTGAGAAAATAAATCACAATAAATTACTGGAGACTTGGAGTCTCAGGACCCTTTCTTCTAAGATCTCTTTTAGGCAATTATCCAGCCATGCTTACTCAGAAATGCTTCCTGGTTGCAGCCTGGCATTCCCACCCCACCTGGAAAACTCCACAAAGCCCAGCGGATCCCAGAGGGTGCTCAGGGGCCTGCGGCAAATCTGCTTCTGCTCCTCCATAATCATGTGTGGGTACTGTCTGTTTGCTGGTTGCTCTATCAATGTGCCTCATCATCCCAAAAGGATTTGAAACAAAAAACCTTGCTCCTCACACTCTGGCAATGTAGGACAAACTGTTTTTGCACACACGGTACTGTTTTGTTTTTGTTTTTTAATTTCTGCTGCTTCTCACTTCTCCTGTCCCAAACTGCACTTATGATCTGGCAAAATTCTATTTATTCTTGAATACTTTTCTGGATTCCTCTAAATCAATGATTTCCAACTGAAGGTGACTTTGCCTCCCTTCCCAGGTAACATTTGGCAGTGTCTGGAGACAATTTTGCTTGCCAAACCTGGGGGGTGGTAGTTTGCTACTGGTATTTAGTGGGTAAAGGCCAGGGATGCCGCTAAACATCCTGATGCACAGGGCAGCCTCACGCAGAAAGGTACCTGGTCCCAAATGTCAATAGTGATGAGGCTGCGAAACCCTGCTCTTGGCTGAGTCAGGTGTCCTTCCTCCGTGCTCCCAGAGCCCCATACACAGAGTCCGTGTTTACACTCAGCACTGCAATTACAACCATCTGTACACATGTCTATTACCCCCGTGGGATGGGGAGCCCTACAATGGCCACACTTGTGTCTTAGTAGCCTTAGTATTCCCAGCAACTACCAGTGCTTGGCACATAGGTGGTGATCTATAATGGTGCAGAATGGATGGATGAGCACATACTTTTACCTGAACCATGCAGTGTAGCAAATTCACCAAATATTGTCTTGTTTTAAAATATTTCACACATGTAGCTCATGTCTGTTTAGCAAGACTGCAAGTTTTTTGAGGGAAAAATTATGTCTTTCTTATAATGTTTCTCTATTTCCCCACAATCTCTACAATGCTCAACATGTAATAGATGCTTAATAATTATTTGTAGATTATTTACCAATCTCTTGTAAATATTTTTAGGGTTCAAGTAATAGATTGACCAAAGTAGGATGAACTTAAAAAGGGAAAGTTTCTGATGGAGGTGTATTCAAAACTGATTTTTGAAGAAGGAAAGGAACATTTGATTGGAAATGAGAGAAACGGGGGACAGAAATTAGAGATAGGTATTTAATGATTCTTTTTAAATTTATTAAGAGAAATGCAAGTTTATAATGAATATTTTTCGTGAATTTTAAAACCCACTGAATACAAGGTCATCTTTAGGTTGGTTGAATGAGTTATTTTTGGTAAGATTTCCAATATTAATGCTGTGGTTTTAAAGATAATCAGAGTAGAATGATATCTGATTTTCAATGGTTCACTTTCCCAAACATTGCAATATAGAGAGTGAAAATGGTGATGGATAAGTGACTGCAGTAAGTCTAAATTACCTAAACTCCTTAAAGTCCTGACAACTCCCCAAATAATGGTGTTCTAGGAATGGTGGCTTGGCCTGCCACTTAGGCCTGTTCATATATGACAGAACCAGTTTTGGACTCACCCATTAAGGAAAGGTTTTAGATTCTCACATCCATAATTTCCATTCATCTCTCTTTGTGTGGTGGCTGGGAGAGTGATGAGTTACAGTAAATTGGGAATAAGCTTCCCTTAGACAGCATAGTTCTCCCAGATGCTTAATCAATGAGAATCATAAAAACATGGAGGCTGCACAAAATTCCAGATAATTTAAAAAATCACAGGTACTTGAACATCTGTTCCAGGCCCAGTGGAATGGCAACAAGCAGTCAAGAGCAAAGGAGGATATTTTATGTTTTCCTTGTGTCAAACCTCATTAAGCCAAAATCCAGCATCTTGTCTCTGTTACCATGGGGATTTACAAGATACCTCAGAAAGTAAAAGAGTAAGGGAGGAGACTTTCTGAGGTTCAAAGGCTT
>PVKH010025239.1:0-13449 GCA_004027955.1 Chaetophractus vellerosus | reverse complement strand
ATTTGCAGCCCTTTGGCAAACTAAAACAAGTACTATCTATTGTTATGATTTTGGTCATTCTAATGAGGAATCTGAAGCACTGGGATATTAATTAATTTGACCAACCTCCCACAGTAGTGGAACTACAATTATTAGTGATGCTATAATATGAGCTCAGGCTTTCTTTCCCCAGAACACAAGATCTTAGCTCTTAACTTCTACACTCCATCTCGTGAGGAGAAAGGAACCTTGAGAATTATCTAATTCAATTCCCTCATTGTAGAGAGGTTCAGAGATGTCACAACCAGCTCAAGGTTAGAGCCGGAATTAGGACCCAAACATACTCCCATTTTCTGGTCCAAGGATTTTCCCATTATACTACACTACCTCAGATGTCACCTTTTCCATGAAGGCTCCTTTTATCTTTTCCTCTATGTCCTTCTTTATAGTAATCATGTGACTTACTACCTCATCCCTAAGTAGTAAATATCT
This sequence comes from Chaetophractus vellerosus, assembly GCA_004027955.1. Classification (NCBI taxonomy): domain Eukaryota; kingdom Metazoa; phylum Chordata; class Mammalia; order Cingulata; family Chlamyphoridae; genus Chaetophractus; species Chaetophractus vellerosus. The sequence continues at coordinate 12,978 of PVKH010025239.1, read as the reverse complement.
GTTGATTCTATCCACTCTTCTCAATCTTTACCATCACTACTCTACTCCAAGCCACCATCACCTCTTACCTGGAACACTGATACTGCCTTCTCTTTGCTTTCTCTCTGGTTTCCCTTTATTATTTTTGTCCCTTCCAACACAACCTCCACACAATTGAATAATCATTCCAAAACATAGCTCAGACCACATCACTAGCTTAAAATTTTCAGGGAATCCTTATTTCCCATAAGGCAGATATCCAATTCTTTAAACCACATAGTATCTGACCCATCTCTCTCTCTAGCTTCATTTCCCTTAACATCTCAATCTATACTCTGACACTACCATGTCTTTTCAAATACCATTTCTTTTGCCAGCCCCTATTATTTGACTCTCTAATTCTGAATCACTATTCACCTTCTAAATAAAATTATCTTTGGCCCCTCCTTTGTCATATGCACACACACACACAAATTACAGTTTGTATCTTATATCGAGATTGTGAATGTACTTTTCTCCCAGTAGAATGTGAATTCTTTCACAGCAGGGATCAAGCCTGAGGTACTTTTTTTTTCTGTGACTGGCACAGAAACCAAATATCTGGGCAGGAAAGATATGGGGGATAAAAGAACACTCCATGAAATCTTCCCATTTCCTACTCCTTTTCTTGTGTTTCTACTTCAAGCACAAGAAATTAATGATTCAATTGGTCAAATTCTTAAACTCAAGCTGGATCGTGCTTGCAAATAGGTACAAGGCTCTCTTCTCACTTCAACATACAAATCATTTGGTCTCTTATATGATAAAGCCCACCAGAGGGTCCCAACAGATAGCTTAGAGAAAGAAAGAGGCCCTTGATGAGGTGAGGCCAAGTGCTACACTCAGCTTTACCAGAGCTCTTCATTAGGGAACATCAGGCACTAGACTGGAGTATCTTGATTCCTACCTGTTTTTTTTCTCATGAGCATAACTCCCTTGAGAAACTCACAGTGAAGAAATAATTAAAGATTCAGGCATTCCCATAATCCCTAACCAAAGACAGCTATTTGCACCCAAACCTCATTTTTAATTCAAGGTTTAGTAAATGAATAAACACAAAAGAGAATGAATGAATGAATGAATGACATAAAAGAAAAAGTGAAGAAGAGAAGAAGGAAATGAAGAAAGCAAGCACATATTTTAGAATGGTTTACTTTAGATCCAGAATTGGGAAAGTCCTTTCAGGGAGAACTAGGGCCTAGCATCTCCAGTCCTAGGGACGCTAATGAGCCCTCTTGAGGTGAGGAGTCAGCCCATGTTCCCCATTTCTGAGAAAGTGTGGTCCAGCTCCTTCCCATCTCTCTATACCCAAGAGTAGCAACAGGACCCATCTTCAGGTTTTTCCAACTCTTTTTCTTCCCACTGGCAGCTATAACAGCCAATAACGTAGGTGATACAGCTTTTGTAGTTGCAGGTGTATCCATTTAGCAGATTTGGCCTTTTCAGATTTCTTAGTCGCTGGCTCCTGGGCACAATCCTGTTGACTTTTGGAAGCATAATCTACTCTTTTGCTGGAAGGAAAAATAAAACAATTAGGATATGGTATAGCTCCCCTGAAAGATTTGTACCCCACCATGCACTGGATTGGATAAAAGGAGTGGAGCTTCATCCTACTGTTCCCACTAAATTGTTGTGTGTTTATGGTAGTCATTGTACCATTCTAAGTTTAATATTCTCACTGATAAAATGGGACCATGAGTCCTGAATCTCAGCAGAGTTGCAGCCAACACCTACACTCCAGTTCATCAGACTTACCCAGGACAACTAACAAAAGGATGATTATGGATAACACCCATCCCAAGAAGCAGAGAGTATCTGCAACTGCAAGCAAGACAGTTCCATCCATCTGCCCCATGGGATCTAAGCCCCTCTCATTTCGAAGCACAGTGGGCATCACGATCCCAAAATCCTTAAGACTGAGGAATGAACAAACATAAGGGGGGAATGCAACTATGGACTAAAGTAGAATTATTATTATCCTAGTAATGGAAGAAACTGTAACATCGATATAAAGACAGTGGTCACCAGAGGTTCTGAGGGGAGGGAGAGGGAAGAAGAGGTATAACATGGGGCATTTTTGAGACATATTTTAAAGGTCCTTTAAAAAAATAGAGAAAAATTTTTTTTAATATTTGGTGAAACTATGCAAAAAAGGGGAGGGGTTATAGTCCCTGTTCTGGCCAACTAATAGAGCTTGAAAACATCAAATGAGAAAATATATATGATTTGTGCTTTGTAAATTATAATATGCTCTTGAAATAACTTAAGAAATTAAAGGTTTGGAGAAAAATACAATCCTTAACTAATAAGTGACTCAGATACACAGATGCCTGACCTTCCCCCTTTCACTCCTCTCTCAATTATGAATAATGGAACATTCAGAACAGGAATGGCTTGAATAAAGCCCAAGTTTGTATTTTTGTTTGGGAAGAAAAAGTTCAGTGGTAGAAAAAACAAGGCACATGGGAGCTTTCAAGTGAGATGGTGTAGAGAGCTGCTCAAGGGTTCCATCCTCCTACAGAATTTTTTTAACAACAAGCAGAAACTGGTAAAACCATCTTTCTCAGAGCTCTGAAAAATAAACGATTGCAGTAACTGGGCAATCACCAAATGAAGAAAAGGCAACTTAAAAACAGTAGGATAGTGTATTTATATGCTGAGCTTGGCTTAGAGAGAGGCCACATTTGAGCAACAAGGAAGCTTTCAGGAGGTAAATCTTAGGCAGTGTATAATACTAGGTTAAGTTTCAATTTCACAAGAAAAGTTCATAAGTACAATCATCATTGTCAAGGGTCTAGCATAATGGTCTGTCTTCCTTCACTAGACATTGCCCTTGCACTCAGGGGATTCTTGCTGTCCTATTAGAGATTGTAGCAGAACTCCCCAGGATGATTATTATTCTACTATAGACTTATTATTATTCTAGCAATGGAAGAACTCTTATCATGTAAAGGCAGTGGCTACCAGAGGTTCTGAGGGATGGGAGAGGGAAGCATAGGTGTAATACGGAGGCATTTTCAGGTCTTTGGATTTGTCTTGCAGTGACAGATACAGGCCATTGTATATTTTGTCATAACTTACAAAATTGTGCAGGACAAAGTGTAAACTATAATGTAAACTACAGTTCATGGTTAGTAGCAATGCTTTAATATGGGTTCATCAATTGTAACAAATGTACCACACTAATGAAGGATGTTGTTAATGTGGGCAAGTGTGGGAGGGGAGAGGGAGTGGAGCATATGGGAATCCCTTATATTTGTTATGTAGCATTGATGTAATCTAAAGCTTCTTTAAAAATAAAAAAAAATTAATTACAAAAAAAAAGTAGGAAAACTTAGTGGCACCTTTGATACTCCCCCTCCCACCCCTCCCCTGGCTCAATACAGAACCAGTCCACATACTCAGTATGAGTCCCTGGCCCCAGTTCTGAAGGGAGCAAAATAACTCTTATGTACATATTGGGATCTATGTATCTCCACACAAATCTATCTGGTGGCAGCCTGAAGGACTGAAACAGGCTACTTTTCTCTTACTTTCCAGTACCAGAGCTTCCTCGGGATGTAGAAGCAGACAGCAGGAAAACTAAAATGATGTTAAAAAAAAAAATCAAACCACGGTATGCTGAGGTAAAGGATTACAGGCTTTAAGACATACAATATATTGTCTGTGATCAAAAGGAAAGATTGCAAATTACTGAGTAAGAGGGGCATTTGCAGTATCCATGTAAACAGGAAAAATCATAAGGCCACATGTGCATGTGCAGGACAAGACACATGTGCAGAAAAGACCAGAGAGGCTCCTACACTTCTTCATTGGGCTGTTCTTTAAGTTCACTTTAAAGCTGGCTTAGCTTTGAAGGAGAGCACACATACAGTCAGTCAGCAAAGACTGTGAATGGTGTTTTCTTTCATTTTTAAAATTAATTCCTGGCATTCAAGGATATCTTTGTCATAACACTAGCTGGATACATGCTTAAGTAATGGACACTTCAGTGACTAAATTCCACAGTTAACACATTAAAATATGCAAATAACCATTTTGCAGCCAAAAAAAAAATCAGAAGGCACAAAAAAAGGAGGAAATGATAGCTCATTCAAAGAAACAAATAAAGCAAGAGAAGCCATCAATTAGGATGTCAAAAATTGGACATATCAGAAAAACTAACTTTTTTTTTAGAAAGTAGGGGGGATTAAACCCAGGACCTCATACATAGGAAGCAGGCCCTCAACCACTAAGGTACACCTGCTCCCCAAAACTATATATTCAAAGAGCTAAATAAAAGACAGAGAAAGAAAAGGAAATCAGGAAAAGTTATTTATGAACAAACTGAGAATTTTAATAAAAATATAGAAATCATAAAAAAGGAACCAAATTAAAATACTGGAGATAAAAACCACAATAACAGAAATTCCCTTGAGTGCATCAATAGCAGATAGGAGTTCACAGAAAGAAAGAATGAGAGAATCTGAAGATAGGACAATTGAAATTATCCATTCAGAGAAATGGAAAGGAAAAAGAACAAAGTGAACAGCACCTAAGAGACGTGAAGGACAACATCAAACAAACCAATAATGGGAGTACTGTTGTAGCTCAAAAGTGAGTCCTTGACCATTGAGCATCAGAGAATCAATTAAGTGGCATTAGATTTTTGAAAAGAGAAATAGTTTATTGCCAAGCACAAAGGCAAGGAGATCAGCAGGCCTACTGGCCATAAATCTGTCTTCCTGAGTTGGAAGTACTGAGGGTTTTTATGGGATTCAATAAAAAGGGAGGTGGGGCTGTGAAGACTGAGAGAAAGATAATAGTGCAATAGTGGGAAACGTGGCACCATGCTGATACATGTTACATGACTAGAAAGTGATGATTTGAGATGATGGGGTTCGAGATAGTTTAATCTCTGAGTATGCACAGATTGATGACATGCTTAGTTCATTTGAAGTTTAAGGTTTAGGCTATTGTCATGTCAAGTGGGCTAACTTTGATTAGAACTGGCTTGGTTAGTTCTGGGCTGATTTAGGATAATAAATATTGAGGGCTACATACAGGGGTATCAGACTTCAGAATTGAAAAACAAGATAAAGGGGATATAAGTGCAAGCCAGTGACAAGTTGTTTCATTACTGTTCAGTTACATAGAACCAGCATTAAAGAAACAAGGCATCTAAGTTACAGCTTAGTGAGTCACAACAGTTACAGATATTTGCTTCTGGCTATTTTAAAAGTTTAACATACTTAGGGCTATAATGCAATATATCACTGGGTTAGTAAGTGCTTAAAATAAATTAGTGGGCTAAAACATATTTGTTAATTTATGATTGGTTACAGTACAAGAAGTAGAAAAAAAGGCACAGAAATAATATTTTAAAAAATAAAGCCGAAACTAATGAAAGACGTGAATATATACATCCAAGAAGCTCAACGAACTCAAAACAGGAAAAAACACAATCCACATAAAGACATAATAAAATCAAACTGTCAAATGCCAAAGCCAAATGGAAAATCTTGAAAACAGCAAGAGAGAAGAATGAAAACTAGAACACAATATACCAGAACTTATGGAATACAGCAAAGACACTGCTGAAAGGGAAATATATAGCTCTAAATGTTTACATTAAAAAAAGAAGAAAGATTTCAAATAAGTTACCTAACCTCACACTTGGAGGAACTAGAAAAAGAAGAGCAAACTAAACCCAAAGTGAGCAGAAGAAAGGAAATAAGAAATATTAGGCCAAGATAAGTAAAATACAGAATTTAAAAAATAGAACCAATGAAACCAAAAGTTGGTTTTTTAAAAGATCAATAAAATCAGCAAAACTTTACCTTAACTGACAAAGAAAAAAGAGAGAGGATGCAAATACTAATATCAGAAGTGAAAGGGGTTGGGACCTTATCTCTGACACCACAAAATAAAAAGGATAATAAGACATTACTATGAACAACTGTATACACCAACAAATTAGATAACCCAGATGAAATGGACAAATTCCCAGAAACATCCAAAGTACCTAAACTGAATCAGGAAGAAATTATTCACCACAACAGGCCAATAACAAGTAAGAAATTGGATCACTAATCAAAAACCTCCCCAAAATGAAAAGTCCTGGACCAGATGCCTTCACTGCTGAATTTTACCAAACATTCCAAGAAGAATTAACACCAGTCCTGATCAAACTTCTGGAAAATGAGAGTGGAAGCAACACTTCCTAACTTATTATAGGAGGCCAGCATAACCATTAAACCAACTGCATAAAGACATAACAATTAAAGATAATTACAAACCAATATATTATGAATATAGATGCAAAAATCCACAACAAAATACTAGGAAACTGAATTCAACATCACATTAAAAGAATTAAACACCACAATCAAGTGGGATTTATCCCAGGAATACAAGGGTGGCTGAACATAAGAATATCAATTAATGTAATACAGCACATTCACAGAATAAAGGGGAAAAAAACACACGATTATCTCAATTAACACAGAAAAGGCATTTGATAAAATTCAGCCTTTTTCTTGATTAAAAAACTCAGGAAACTTCCTCAACATGATTTGGGCATATATAAAAATCCCACAGCTAACATCACACGCAGTGGAGAAAGACTAAAATGTTTACCCCCTGTGATCAGGAACAAGACAAGGATGCCCAGGAACAAGACAACTGCTAATCAACATTGTACTGGAAGTTCTAACCAGAGCAATTAGGCTACAAAAAGAGAGGGAAAAAAGCATCCAAAGTAGAAAGGAAGAAGTAAAACTTTCCACACTAGCAGATGACACAATCCTATAAATTTTAAAAATCTGAAAATTCCACAACAAAGCTGCTAGAGCTAAAAATTAATTCACCAAAGTAGAAGGGTACAAAATTGACAGGCAAAATTCAGTGGTGTTTCTATACACTAGTAATGAATAATCTGAAAAGGAAATCAAGAAAACAATTCCATTTACAACAGCAAGTAAAAGAACCAAATATCTAGGAATAAGTTTATCAAAGAATGTAAAGGACTTGTACATGGAAAACTACAAAACACTGCTGAAACTTTTGAAAAAGATCTAAGTAAATGTAAGGACATTCCATGTTTATGGTGGTTTGGTGCTATGTATACCAGAAAAAACATGTTCTTAAACCTAATCCATTTCTGTGGGTGTGAACCCATTTTAAGTAGGACCTTTTGATGAGGTTACTTCAGTTAAGGTGTGGCCCAACCCAATAAGGATGGGCCTTAATCCTATCATTGGAGTCCTTTATAAGCTGAATGAAATTTAGGCAAAAGAAGAGAAAGCCACAAGAAGCAAGTAGTAGAAAGTCAACAGAACCCAGAAGAGAAGGGGAGAGGCCAGGAGGAGATGCCATGTGCATTGCCATATGCACATAACTAGGAAACTGAATTGCCATATGACAAAGGAGCCCAGGACCAAGATCACCAACAGCTAACCCCAGAGCACCAATCTTTGGGAAGAAAGCATCATCTTGATGATGCCTTGATTTGAACTTTCTCCTAGCCTCAAAACTTTGAGCTAATAAATCCCCATTATATAAGCCAACCCATTGCATGGTATTAACTTGCACTGCCAAGGAAACTAAAACATTGTTAACGGATCAGAAGACTAAAGATTAACATCCTACCCAAAGCAATTTACAGATTCAATGTAATACCAATCAAAATCCCGATGGCTTTCTTTGCAAAAATGGAAAAGCCGGTCATCAAATACATATGGAAGAGTAAAGGGCAAAAGCATCTTGAAATGGAAAAACAAAGTTGGAGGACTCACACTTTTCAATTTTAAAACTTATTACAGGGGCCAGCTGTATAGCCCAGTGGATAAGGGCGCAGGTACACCACATGGGAGGCCCCGGGTTCAGTTCCCAAGGACCTCTCCGAGCGGGCAGACGGCCTTGAGAAAGGCAAGTCGCCATGGGCGGGGCAAAGCCGCCATGGACAAGGCAAAAAAAAGCCACCACGGGCAGAGCGGAGCCGCCACGGGCAGGGCAAGTCACCCGCGAAACACGGAGCTGCCGCCCACAAATCACAGAGCCGAGCAGCCCGCAAAACACAGAGCTCTGCTGCCTGCAAAACATGGAGCGGAGCCACCCGTGAAACGAAATGGAGCCGCCCACGAGCGGGGCGAGCCGCCTGCGCGGAGGGCCAACTCGGTGCATCGCCGCAAAGACGGGGGGAGACAAGAAGCAGACATAGAGAACACAGAAGAATGGACACACAGCAAGAGCAAGCAGAAAGGGGGGAGGGGATATGTAACAAAAAAAAAAACTTATTACAAAAAAAAAGAATAAAAAAGAGAGAGAAAATGAATAAAACTTATTACAAACCTACAGCAATCAAAACAATGTGGTACTGGAACAAAGGCAGATGTAATTGAACTGAGAGTTCAGAAATCAACTCTCATACCTATGGCCAATTGATCTTTCATAAGGATGACAAGTCCACTCAATGGGGAAAGAATAATCTCTTCAAGAAATGGCATTGAGAAAATTGGATATCCATATGCAGAAAATGAAAGTGGACCTCTGCCTCACACCATATAAAAAATAATTCAAAATGAATCAAACCTAATTATTAGAACTAAAATTATAAAATTCATAGACGAAAACATGGGAGAACATCTTTAGGACCCTGAGTTGGGCAATGGATTCTTAGACTTTATAACAATGGCATAGGCAACAATAAAAAATATAGATAGGGGGCCGGCTGTAGCCCAGTGGATAGGGCGCCGGTTCACCACATGGGAGGCCCCAGGTTCAGTTCCCGGGGACCTCTCCAAAGCGGGCAGACCGCCTTGAGAGGGCAAAGCCGCCGTGGACGGGGCAGAGCCGGCGTGGGCAGGGCAAAAAGCCGCCACAGGAAGGGCAAAGCCGTCACGGGCAGGGCAAGCTGCCCGCAAACAGAGCAGAGTCGCCGCCCGTGAACGGAACAGAGCCGCCCACGAGTGGGGCAGGTCGCCTGCGCGGTGGGCTGACTTGGTGCATCGCCGCAACGGGGGGAGACAAAGCAGACACAGAAGAACGCAAAAAGATGAACACAGCAAGAGCAAGCAGAGGGAGGGGAGGGATATGTAACAAAAAATACATATATATAGATAGATAAATGAGATGCATCAAAGGACATTATCAAGAAAATGAAAAGAAACCTACAGAATGGAAGAAAATATTTAGAAACCATATATCTGATAAAGATTTTCTATTCAGAATATAAAAAGAAATTCTACAACTCAACAACCAAAAGACAAACGACACAATTTAAAAATGGGCAAATTACTTGAAGGGACATTCTCCAAAGAAAATACACAAATGGCCAATATGCACATGCAAAGATGTTCAGCGTCATTAGCCATCAGAGAAGTACGAATCACACCCCCTGGAATGGCTATTAATTTAAAAAGTAAGATAAAATAGGAAATGTTGGAAAGGTTATAGAGAAATAGGAACACTCATGTTGGTGGGAATATAATGGTGCACCACTGTAGAAAACATATTGGCTAGGGGGAGACGGATGTAGCTCAGACGGTAGGGCATCCGGCTCCCATATGGAGGGACCTGGGTTCGATCCCCAGGACCTCCTGGTAAAAATAAATAAATAAATAAAACATATTGGCTATTCCTCAGAAACTTAAGTATCAAATTACCATATGACCCAGCAATCTCACTTCTAGGTATATACCCAAAAGAATTGAGAGCAGAGATATTTGCATAGCAATATTCATAGCGGCATTAGTCACAACTGAGAAAAGGTGGTAGTAACCCAAGTGACCCATCAATGGATGAACAGATAAACAAAAGGTGGCAAATACAAACAATGGAATAATTACAGCCATAAAAAAGAATTAAGTCTGATACATGCAACAACATGGATGAACCTTGAAGACATCATGTTGAGTGAAATATGCTAGATACTCACTTTTATGAGATATTAAAATAAGCTGTCATAGAGCCAGAAATTAGAATACAGGTTACCAGGGAAGAGTGAGGTTGGAAATGGAGGACAAATGCTCAACTGGTAAAAGATTATGTTTGGAAGGATGGAAAACTTTTGGTAATGGATGTGGGTGATGGTAACACAATTTTGTGACTATCATTAAAACTACTGATTGTATACTTGGAAGTAGTTAAAATGGGAAATTTTATGTTGCATATATGTTAGCAGGACAAAAACAAAAAACCCATTGGACTGTACAAAACAAAATATGAACCTAATGTAAACCATGCAATATAATTAATTATATAATTATAATGATATTGGTACATCAATTGTAACAAAGATACCATAATAATGCCAAAAATTAACTCAGGAAAAACTGGGAACTGTGTACTTTATGCATGATTTTTCCATAAACCTAAAATTGCTCCAATAAATAATTTTAAAGTAATGCTAAATCTATGTTTTTTGACACACAATGTATAAAGATATAATTTTTGATGAGAATGACATAAAAGTACAGAATGGAGGTGTATAGGAATATAGTCTGTGAATGCTATTGAAATCAGTTCGGGTCAAATCAGATGAGATTGTTATAGACTTAGGATTTAAATTTAAGTTACATGGTAACCACAAACAAAATACCCTACAAATATTCACAGAAGGAGTTGAGAAGGGATTCTAAAGAATTCACTACAAAAATTCAACTAACACAAACATAGGCTGTAATGGAAAATCTGAAGGACAAAAAAGGTATAAGATTTACAAAAACCAAATTGCAAAATTAGCAGAAGTGAATTGTTCATTATTGATAGTTACTTAAATGTAAATAGGTTAAAGTCTCCAGTGAAAAGGTAGAGATTGGCAAAATGGATAAAAAGCATGATCCAACTGCATGATGTTTACAAGAGACTCACCTTAGCTTCAAAGGCACAATTAGGCTGAAAATGGAGGGATGGAAAAAAATATTTCACGCAACTATTAACCAAAAGAGTGCTGCAGTAACTATACTAAAGTCAGACAAAATAGACTTGAAGTCAAAAACTGTTGCATAGGACAAAGATGAACACTATATACTGATAAAAGTGTCAATTAATCATAAAAAACATAATTATAAACATATCTTCACCTAACAACAGAGCCCCCAAATATATGAAGCAAACATTAATATATTTGAGGGAAGAAATAGATGGTTCCACATTATTGTAGAAGAGTTCTGTATACCAATTTCAATAATGGATAGAATCTCCAGACAGAAGACCAAAAGAAAATACAGGACTTGAACAATATCATAAACCAACTAGATCTAACTGACATCTACAGAACACTACACTCAATAACAGCAGAACACATACTATTTTCAAGTGCACATGGATCATTCTCTAAGATATAAAATAAGTAATGTCACAAAATGAGCGGCAAGCTGATGCAACAAGATAATGCAATAAGGTGACACAATGAAGAGACACAATGAGGAAACACAATGAGAGACACAACAAGCATGAAGCGGGAGGTGGCTCAAGCCAATGGGTGCCTCCCCCCACATGGGAGGTCCTGGGTTCAGTTGCTAATGCCTCCTAAAAAAAGAAGATGAGCACACAATGAACAGACACAGAGAGCAGACAGCGAGTACAACAATGGGGAGAGGGTAGAAATAAATAAATAAAATAAATCTTGAAAAAAAAGGAAATAGATCTCAACGATCAATAACATGAGATTGAATCTGTAATCAAAAACTTCCCAATACAGACTTCTAGGAAAATGGCAGACTAGAAAGACATGGGGATCTCTTCTCTTCCAGAAAAATAGCTAGAAGGTAGGCAGAAACAGCCTGGAAAAAAAGTTCTAGGGTTTAGGGCACCAGGGGAAAGCTGGACATCACCCAGAAGAGAAAAGGACAAAGGAAAAGAATCACAAAGACAAAACTGTGAGTTAAAAGCAGCAGCTGCAACTGCCAGCATCCTTCCCCACTCTATAGACACTTTTGAATTCTCAGGCCCTGGACTGGTGGCTACAGACAAAGGGGGCCCCAGGGATCCACTGCTCCAGGAAAGGGGAGAGAGGGGGATACAGCCTAAGGCTGACTCAGTGGGTTGGCGCAATTGTTTGCCTCGGGAGCCAGCACAGGACTAAAGACAGCCAACCCTCTCAACCTCCCTATCTACTGACAGGGACTGGTTGATGAAACAACGCAGAGGGGAGTGGAATTAGTTCCTATCCAGGAAAAGGGAGAAGGCTGCCAGTAAATGTTGGAGAACTGACTCTGAGAAACTTTGACTTATGAGGCTCTTAGCCTCCAGGCAGGATCCTCTGTCACATTAATGCCATCCCTGCTGCAGGAAACACACCAACCAGGCTTTGAACTGAGAGGGCTTCCAAAAATCGCCATTTGCTGGCTGACGGAGAGAGTGCTTGTGAGGAAATTAAAAGTAAATAAGAGAGGCTTTTTCTGGCCTTCACAGACTCCCTTCCCAAGGAAGGGAGTCTACAACTTATTACTGGATCCAGGACCCAGTTTTTAGCAAATAACAGGGACAATCCTAAAGACCCATAACAGGTTGAACCAACCTTCAAAGAACAGCAGTAACACACAGCCTCCCATCACTAAATCCTTTTGAAAAATAGAGAAACTGAGCATCTGAGTAAATCCTAATCCTAATCAGATGTCTAGAACATCAGCAAAAAATTACAAGCCATACTAAAAAACTGGAAGAAATGGCAAAAACAAAGGAATATATCAAAGCCCCAGATGACACCCAGGACTTGAGACAAGTAATCAAAGAGATTCACACAAATTTCCAAAATCAAATTAATGAATTTAAAGACAATATGGAAAGAGAAAAGAATGGAAAAAATTGAGCAGGGGCTCAGGGAGTTGAATAATAACGTGAAATACAACAATACATGTGTCATTGGAGTTCCAGAAGGAGAAGAGAAGGGAAAAGGGGCAAAAAGAATATTTGAGGAAATAGTGGCTGAAAATTTCCCAACTTTCATTAAAGAAATGAACTTACATGTCCAAGAAG
>PVKH010025238.1:0-13451 GCA_004027955.1 Chaetophractus vellerosus | reverse complement strand
AAAAATAAGTGATGAGAAATAATGAGGGAGGACTTGGAAAGAATTTAATAGCTTTTCTGAATAAATATAGGTAGGTATTTTGCTTCTGCCAAATGGTGTATGTCAATCACTTATACTCATCCATCAAACAGACCTCTAAACATCTACTGCTTTGTGGCTGGTTTTCTGATTTTTCTCTTTGGTGCTTGTTTTAAACCTATATTGGATGGATGAGACCACAATTTCCAGTGAATATGAAGTAACACAGAAGAAAAGTTCACTAAATGTTGTTAAAATCAAGATAGGATGTAGTGAGTCAAACTATGGTATATGAACATAGACAATACGTGCTTGAGAAACACTAACAATGCAGCCAGTGGAGCTGCATCAGAGAGAGGTAGAGACTGAGAAAGAGCCCTCATTAGCACAACAAGAGAAGCCAAATTTGATCAAGGAAATACTAGAATATGAGCACGTGGTCAAACCTGAGCTACAAAGACCACATCAGTTAATACGGTAGCAAGGTCCTACAACTGGGAATATAGATGAAATCCTCTGGATAGGATCTTTAAAACCCAAGCAGAGCAGCAAGCCTTGGGAAATATGAAGAGACAAAAGGGACATAATTTTACCATACAATCGTATCATGACCAACATAACTTCCTGATTTTTCTGGAGATTTCCCCCCACAAAACATAGCAGCTCCCCCCGAAAACAATTACAACATCAACAACAATAGAACCTGACAACACCAATCTCAAATTCTTGCTTTCTGTTTAGAGAAGTTTTTAGGCTATGTTACAAATGATCGCAAATACTCATGAACACTATTTTCTGCCATCTTGCTTAAGTTCCTGTTAACTTTCCCTAACCATTTGTCTGCTGTATTCCGCTTTTGTTATCCCTCTCCATCCACTGTCTTCACAGCATTCAGGGCCTTTTGAACATGTATATTAGATCATATCATTCTCTTACGTAACCCCCTTTAGTAACTTACTATTATAACCTGAATAAATTCCTAATTTCTTCTAATGGCCTGGAAGGACCTGCAAGATATGGCTCCTCCCTATCTCCATAGCCTTATCTCATACTACTTCCCCCACTTTATGGTTATCAAAACACCAAGTTCTGCACCTGAGGGACTTTGCCTCTGGCGACTCCCTCTACTACTTCCTTCACTTTTTAGTGATTGGTGCCTTCTAGTCTTTGACTCTCAACTGTTATCACCTTCTCAGAGAGGACTTCTTTGACCCTCCTATCTAATGCCATACACCTTTCCATTATTTTCTCTAGAGGTACTCTTTTCTTTTTCTAACTTTAGGGAGATTTTCATGACTTGTATTTTAAAATAACCCATAAATAAATGAGTTTATTCTTCAGAAAGACACATTTAAAGAAAATATCAATTTAATTTCAGTACTCATTAAAATATCAATCTTTGTTGTGAGTATTCTTAAGTGCCTGAATCAGAAATTCAACCATGCACCTCAAAAGTGTATCCAAGATATCCATTCAAGATATTGTTGCTTCTCTCCAGCTGCTAAAAATCTCTCCCAGCCTCTTTTAGGTGCCTGGTTCCATGCACTGCCCTTTTTGTTAGAGAACATAGTGCTTCCACTCAACAGGAGGTGGCTGGCTAGACCATTACCTCTACTAACTGGCACTTCTGGGTCACATTTGACTTCTTGGAGGACCTAGAACACCCATAGCTTCCATACCTCCATCATTCGCAGCACAGAGATTCTTACGGAATTCTGTGGCAAATGTGATTTTGTCTCACTGAGAATTTTTGCAATAGACTTCTGTTTTAGTCAGCCAAAAAGGTGCTGACGCAAAGTACCAGAAATTTGTTGGTTTTTATAAAGGGCATTTATTTGGGATAAAAGCTTACAGTTGCAAGGCCCTAAAGAGTCCAACTCAAGGTACCATAAGAGGTTCTTTCTCACCGAAGTCAATTGCCAGGTGTTGAAGTAAGATGGTGGGTGATCTCTGCGTGGTCTCTCCCTCCTTCTTCCTCTTAAGGCTCTGTGGGCTGAGCTTCTTCTAATCTCAGCTGTAGGCTGGCACAGGGTTTGTTTCTTTCTGGGCTTCCCCAGCTCAGCTGCTATGTTCTCTTCAGCTGCAAGCTATCAGGTAAATGGCTCATCTCTCTTCCCAGGTCCGGAGGATTAAAGTTCTCTCCTCTGCCATGTCTATGGAGCTCTCTTTCTTTTCCTTGTATCTTCTTCTCCTGTGTCATCTTGAGTGAGCGCCCATTTATATTAGCCCACCAAGGGGGCAGGGACTTAACCTGAGTTACACCCTACTGACTGCTCAAATCTTAACATAATTTAATCAAAGACATCTCAGCTGAATCTAATACAATCAAAGGGTAGCATGCCCAGAGGAACAGACCAGTTTACAAATATAATCTCTCTTTTTGGAATTCATAAATAATCATACACACACACATACTTTCTGCTTCTCAACTCTGCTCAACTTGTA
The DNA here is from genome assembly GCA_004027955.1 of Chaetophractus vellerosus. Classification (NCBI taxonomy): domain Eukaryota; kingdom Metazoa; phylum Chordata; class Mammalia; order Cingulata; family Chlamyphoridae; genus Chaetophractus; species Chaetophractus vellerosus. The sequence continues at coordinate 10,988 of PVKH010025238.1, read as the reverse complement.
TGAGTTCAGAATCATATTGATTTGATTCACAGTAAATAAACCTGTGTTGAATACATTAACCTTTGTAACCTCCATTTTTCCCCTGTTGCTTCAATCTAAGAAGACAGTTTCCTATTCATAGTCTACTGTTGGCAGCAGCTGCTTCCCTCCCCTCTTCCCTTCAACCACACCAGCTATGTGGCACCTCGATCCTCAGCTTCAATGGTGATGTGTTCTGTTTTTTCAGATGTGCCTAGAGCTGTCCTAGTGTTTAACTTAATTAGCACTATGTTGTTGTGGGGAAATATATGCTATTTCTATATCTCTACATTTCTTTCTATTCCTAGGCTAAATAGCAACCATCCTTCACTACCACGTATTATTGTATATTTGTGTGTGTATGTGAGTAGGAAAGATAATAGGTATTCTTACATTTGGTTCCTTTTAATGAGCCCCAATGCTCTGGCTCTACTTCCAGGGTCATGGTACAAACTTCTGCTAGTTCAAGGAAAACTTAAGTCTTTTGCAGTGATAGCATACGCCATTGGTGCCCCACCTCACTACCCCTTGGTCTATCTCTTTTTTAAGGTACAGCTGTTGCGGATGCACTTCTCACCTCAAGTGACTGCAGTACCTCTATGTTTTCTGCCACAAGGAATTCTCTGACACCACTGAAGTTCACTCAACTCTTGTGCTGATACAGCCAAGAAATGCAGACCAGCTCACGTGCCAGGTTGTAACCAACATTTAAAAAGCAGGGGCTTAGAATCAATGGACAAATACCCCAGCTTTCCTACATTTGGGGGGACAATTCTGAGGTGCCTTCTGCACAGTTTCTCCAAGGGTCACCAGAGGGATTCAGTTTCAGTTTCTTATACTGAAAACCAGACTGCTAACTCATGCTTTAGGGGCTTTCTCTCATTTCCTATCTCATTATAACTTTTTGGTCATTTAAACTTCCTATAGTCACTTCCCAAAATACTATCAGCATCCAAATTCTTATCTTAGGGAAACTTAAACTATGGCAACATTAAGAAATAACCTAGTTAGTCACTCACCTCTCTCATTTGTCATTTTCCCTAAACCAGATGTGTGCATTTCATTTCTCTCTTCTTTTTCTCTTTCTCCCCATCCCTCTCTCCTTCCCTCCATCCCCAACCCTGAGAGGAAGGAAAGAAAGGGGGGCAATTGGAAAGCCAGCCATTACAAGTATAGAGATAAGCATGGAAAATAATAAAGGATTTAGGTAGGGACAATAAACTACATAGGACTAAGGAAAGAGGTTTATGTCTACAGATGTAGAAGCCTAAGGCGGTGAGGAATATGAAATACAAAAAGTAAAGTATCAATGGAGCTAGGAAGTAGAAATGGAATTGCTGAACTGATATAAGCAGTCACAGAGAGCCAGTTAATATCAACAAAGGAATGAAAGAATCCTGTGAGAAATGCCCCATTCATAATATTTTGAATTAACTTACATGAAGTAAGAATAGGAGGATGGGGTAAAAGTTATTTTTAATTATTTTAAAAATTACATACCTTAAAATTTTGACTGGTGATAAAATAAGCACAGAGGCCAAATATTCGCTGCTCCAAAACTCAGCTGTATTAACATTCTTCTTGTGTCCCAGAGGGACAAATAGATATTAGTATTTCAGGCAGGTTTGTTTTCCTTCAATTGTGCTGTTTATCTTCTGCAATGCAGTGCCTTTCCTCGATGATCTTTCGTTAAAAAAATGATATGCTCTATGTGCAATGCACACACCTCTTGTTGAAAACAGGACAGGGATTTTACTGTCCTACCTTCATTCAGGCATCTAGTAGATGTCTGCTGTTATCTTAAGCTACATTGTGTCCCTACCTCCTCACTTAACAATGACACAGAGATCCAATTTATAACCATTCAGGTAGGCAGGGGCACTCATCTCTTGTGAGGACATACACAAGTGTAGGAGGCACAAATGGGTTTGTAGCGCTTGTTGCAGGCCATTGGAAGTCGAAGATGAATCAGCTACAAAGAGGACATTGTAAATTATCATTTTCATTTCAATTTACTGCTATACCCACAAGCCTTTCTAAGTAACAGAACAAATAAATAATCATTCTATAACAGGAAAACCACCCATCCCTTTCACAAATCAAAAGGGCTAAAATAATTACGGGGGACATAAGTGAGGCTAAATGTGAACTAAAAGCCATAACAAGCAGCACTGATATTCTAAGTCTGCAACTGAGCCCTTAGGATTTTTTAATGTCGCTTTGTTTCTGTTTATTATTTTCCTGAACCATAAACCAAACCAAAGTTTAGTGTTTAGTGAAACAAGGTGAATGAAACAAAATCTGTACAGTTTCTAAAACAAGTGAGCTGGAAGAAAACTAGAAAATAAAATATTCACTAAACTGGAATAATGTTTCGTTCAAACACTTGCAATCATATACCACATATTGGGTATTAACCTACACTTATGAGAGTATGTGCGGGAAAGGCATGTGTATGTCTTTGTATGTTCATAACCACATGAGTATTAGCTTTTTCAAGATTGATTCTGGGGTGTTACAAAATGGTAGTGATCTTTTCTTCCTTGTACTACATTTTGAATAAATGAAAATAACACATGTAAACTGTTTTTCGAATCGTAGGTCCTTGATTAATTTTCATTCTTTTCCCCTTTTGGAGACCTAAGAATGGGGGGTGAAAAAAGTTCCCTTGTATTGATTCTATCTTCACTAAAATTGTTGAATACCTCCTATGTAGTACCAGACACTTCCAGATAAAGTTACAACCTGGGTGAATGTGTGTTTTCATTCCTAATTTAGAGACGGGAGAAGGGAGATTCTATTGAAATAACTTGTTTAAATGCACAAAGCTAGACGGTGGTGAAGGTGATAGGAAAAAAAATTTGTACCCAGGGATTTTCACGCCGTACCCCCTCGCCCCTCAGTGTTCATTGAACTGAGGCTTACTGCCGCGTCTTATAAGGAACAGAAATGGGATCTGCTGAAGTTTGAAGGTATAGAAAATCATTTTACTCTAAAGTTTTCTTTAACTTTATCATCCCTGTCTCCTCTTGTCCTTTCCCTCCTCCCTCTTGTCCTCATCACAGCTTCTAGCACTTATTGAGGACTTAGGAATTGCCAGACACTGAGTTAAGGACTGTACACATATTATCTGATTTTATTCTCACAACAGCCTAACAAGGTGTGTGCAAAGATTAACTTCACTTTCCAGATGAACAGAGATTGGAGAGGTTCACTAACTTCCCAAGGGCCACAAAGAAAGTAAGTAATGGAGCCAGGATTCAAAGGTACATCTATATGGTTTTAAAGCCTATATTCGAAACTATCTTGTTGTACTGAATTTTTCCATTCCAATTTAGTGTATTGATAATATACAATTCACTATTTATACATTTGGATGAAGGTAAAACAAAAGTAAATGTAAAGACATAGAGAATATTGTTTTCTAGTTCATTTAAAGAAATGAAAGAAGCATCTAGGGACGATGGCTAAGAAAATTATTTCCTGTATTACTTTATTGAATAGGATGTAAAGAGAAGGAATAAATATTGGGGGTCAGGCTACAATGTAAATAAAATTTACACATTTTCTCATTCAAGTCCCAAAATTTATCTTATCCCCATTTTAAAGATGAAGATTGAGGCTAAAAGAGACCAAGGAAATTGCCTAAGTTTCTATAGGTTGGAAGTGGCAGAGCCAGGATTCAAGTCCAGAACTTCATGCCTCTTGCTACTTAGTTTCCACTGAAATGGATGAGAAAATGTATCCTTCATTTAAATTTGATGTATTATTGCTTTCCCATCTTCCACATGTATTTCTGTACTTGTAGTAGTGATCTTCAGTGAGCTTCCTTTCTTTATGTCATCTCAGAGCTTTCTAAAATCCCACCAGTTGCTCCTCACTGGGACCATGCCATGAAGAATTGAAGAGTAGGAGCTAATTCTGAAAGAGGTCCAGCAGAGAAGACTGAGGCCACGCACCCTGTGCCAGGCCACAGAGTTCAGCACTCCTCTCTGAAAGCCAACGTGGGGGAATCACCCAAGGCCATTTGCAGGAGGGACCAAGAATATCCTGGGTGGACATCTCTATTCTCTCTTCTATCACATCCCCTCCTCAGAAGAGATGCTACCATGACAGAAATGAAAGTTAAACTCATTTGGCTTTAAAACAGATCTACACACCCCCTCTGAAATAAAACAATGACTACTGGGATATAACTTTAGAAGTAATCACAGGGTTTTGGGAAATAATGCAATGCTGGATAAGTAGTAACCAAAGAGTCTAGGGATCACCTAAGTTTGAGTTAGGAATGGAGGGAAGGTTGGGAAATATAAGTTCAAGTTCTTCTGTGCCCTAAATTAACACTGTCCAATAGAAATTTCTGTGATGATAAAAATGTTCTATATCTGCTTTGTTCAATACTAAAATGTGGCTAATGTTGCCCAAAAAACTAAGATTTTAATTTCATTTAATTTAATTGATTTAAATTTATATACTCACTTATGGCTAGTGGTTACTGAATTGGACCGTGCAGCTCTAAAGAGTAAGGCTACACAGGAAATATACTGACTGATCTAGAACAGGCCCAGTGTCTTAGGTCCAGTCCCAAGGGAAACAGTCTTTGGGGTAGATGGACACATAAAAAGTGTATTGACTCCAGATGGGGACTGAAGGAACCATGATTGGGCAGAGGAAGGGATTGAACTGCAATGCTATATTAGCAAGAGCTCTCCCATGGTGAAATGACCCTTCAGAGTTGTCCTGCCTGGAGGCAAGGAGCTAGACTTTTATTTCCCCAACACTATCCACCACATTGACTTATTATTGATTGAGGATTGCTCCCAATGAAACTCATGACTTGGGCATGGAAGGTCTCCTCCAGTGAGGGCAATTCCCAGAAAGTGACTTAGTTCATCACCATCATCTGTCAATTCTTCCAACAATTGGGAGAAATTTTGCCTTAGCCCTGCAGGGGGAAATGGGGCCACATACCATAACATCCACTATACACATTTTAAAATATGCTATCCCCTCTCCCCATAAGTATGTTCTTATCTGTAACTTCATTTGTCCCAGTTTTCAATTCATAAATTCTATTTGTCCTCGTAATGGCACAGAATGTATACTGGTAAACCTGTGTGTGTGTTTACCTCCAAAGCAAGCATTGTGGAGAGTACATTAAACAAGAAAAAGACCACTTTACTTTTCAGAGCTATTTATTTTAAATGATCAAAGGATAACAGGAAGAATCTTTTCTCAACGTTTTGTTGAGGCTGTGGGGAACAGGTTTTAGCGTTCTGCTTGTTGGTTCTATTCATCAAATGTTGAAAGGTGCCAAAGAAATCAACGAAACTAAGTTTTCATTTTTAAGATTAGGAAGCCTAGAGATATAGAGAGAAACATTTAAGATTTTTCATTCACATATTTATTCAATGTGCCATTTATTGAGTTTCAACCATGTGCCAGAATCTGCTAAACATGAAGTTACAAAATGAGTGAGGCGTGGGTCTTACTTATGAGGGGCTCTGTCTAGGAAAACAATAAGAGAACAATTGAATTATAATGTGGCAACTTCTCTAATAGTGATAGGAGCAAAATAAGTGGGAAATGAAATTGAACAAAACTCTGATTGGGGGCAGTTTGGCATTTATGCTTCCCAAAGAAAAGTATATTTATTCTGGGTCTTTAAGAAAGAAGACACATGTGCCAGATGAAGTTAATTTAGAACCAGGTTGCTTTTTCATTCCTGTTATTAGAGATTGAGGTATAAGGGGTGGTGAAATTTGGATCCAGTAATCTTGACATAGTTTACTTAAATTAGGAGAGTTGATTGCAAGATACACAAGAGAGGAAGAAAACAAGGAGCTCAGTCATATGGCCAGGGCTCAAGGTAACCCAGGCAAAGACAAATAACCAGGCTGAGTCTTCGGAGAGCAGGAACCATAGCAGAACTAAGACCCCTGAGCCCGGACCAGGGAGATCATTTGGAACCCCAAAATCCCTAGGAATCGTGGCAGCAAGACTTCTGAGCCTTTTCTCTCGCTCTCTATCATTATTTCAAATTTACTACTATTCATGTCTGTCCAGCTGCTTCTCTAACAATTAGCTGATCTCACCCATATTTTTTCATGTAAATTTCAGGGATGGAATCAAAATTGTCTCAATCATCATTTACATTTGGTCAAGATATTTTCCACCAAGCCATGTCATAGGCTATTGATCATTTTATTGCATCTTTCTCAGGCAATTCCTCAAGAAAAAGTTGAGTGGAACAACTTTGGAGAAGCTGTTCAGGGGACAGGCTTTCCAAAAGACATTGGTATTACAATTGTGAAGGACCTTGTATGTTTATCTAAATAATTTAAATTTTATTCTTTGGTTTGTAAATAACTGGTGTTTCTACAGAAGGAAATGTCATGATTAACTTTGCCTTTTAGGAAGACAACTATAGAAACTATTTGGAGAACCGATTAGAATGCAAAGAAACTAGTGGTCAAGATATTAAAAGCACAAGCTAGAAAGTAGAAGAGGTGCAGCTAGAACCCTGTATTTTCTACCATTCCTTCTAGAGGTTTCATGTAGAAGGTTATCTCAAATATCATGGATCTAGAGGTTTTCAGATTTTCTGCTTTGATCATCACTCTTTATCAAGCCCTATTTAGCACCAATTCATCAGTAGAAAAGGGACTGCGGTGACATAGGGCTCAAGGATGGTGATGCACCGTGCCTCCCCACTGAAAAGAAAAACGACATGGCACTTCTATCCCTGAGTTTAACAGCTTGAGTTGTATAAATGCATTGTGCTTCAGAAAAGCAAAGCATCAACTAGGATGCTTGAACACCTTGCACAAAATGGCCATGGAATAAAGATTAAATATAGAGCAAATCCATTTTGCTGTACATAAAAGACATCCCCCCATATTTATTATTTCTGTCTTCTTTCTGCTTTACTGTTTTTCCTTTTAATTAAGATGCAACTTTCTTTGAGTTCCAAGGGTTCTAATTATGTCGTTTTCCAAGCCACTTTGAAGAGAGGAAGAGGGAAGGTTGGCAAGAGTTGGGTGTGTCTGGGTGCCCATATGCAATAAGAATGGAGTAGAAAACAAAGCCTGGCATCACCCAGGCATTTTCTGCCTTATATTTCAAACTGTCATTTTAAATGAACAAATACAAACATTCCTGAGCAATGGAAAAAGCAAAGCAAGTTGTTTTTTTGTTGTTGTTGTTGTTCCAGTTTTCATCTTGCAGTGAGTTTCCTAATAGCACCTTTGACAAGTAACATGATTTTCCACTTGTGATAAAAATCACTAAAAAATAGGCAGCTCTCTCTTCATTTATCAGCTTGCTCTGTTGCCGCTGCCTTGGAGATTATTTTTTATCCCCACAACTTAATGCCACAACATAAAGGAGCTGTTTTATAATGAGTAATTATGCCAAGATCATTTAATTAACCCTTTTTTCCCCCTGAAATCTGATTTAACCTTCCCCACAAAGAACATTGCTGAATAGGATATCTATAGCAACAAACGACAAAGCTGAGAGAGACACGCTTGCGTGGTGTGTGATGGAAACACGCACCTTGAGGGGCAAAGGCTGACCTTTTCAAGAAACCAACAGTCATAATTATGTACTAGAGGCACAGTGCGTTTCCAAAGAGACCAAAGGAAGAAGACACACGGACAGCACATTGCAGGCAAATGCATTTATCTTCCATTTACACTGAACATTTTGTGCAGTTGCTAAGTGCATGGGCTCTGAAGTCAGAGAGTCTGGATTCAAATTTTCCACTGGACAATTTAACTATTCCATCACATGCCCTCTTCTGTTAGTAACGACAGAATTGAGATTTGTGAAGATGCAATGCAGTATATAAAGTTCTTAGCAGAGGGTCTGGCATATAGTAGACCCCTGAAAAATATTCACTGTTCAAGGGAAGGTAGAGAAGCCCCTGCCCTTGAGGTAAAGGTAAATGTAGTTCATAAAGTCTCCAGAATATATTACTGTTTTCTTTTAATGATTTGGTTAGTTGAGTTTGAGTCTAGGCAAATTTGGAAGTGTTTATTTCCTCAGTCACTATCTACTTTGTAGTATCTGTTGTCCTCTAAAGTAGGAATGTGTTATTTCTCTTGTCAATTGCATGTTGGGCCATGAGTGAAAGACAGTGATAATGCTGATACTATTCAACTGGAGAATTCATTGACCAAGGAGAGATTTAGCAGTGTAGTATATTGGGCAAACTTGCTCATAATACTCCAACAGACTAGGATCTAGCATGTCATTTGCTTAGAAATCGTAATATATAGGCTTTCTCTTTGGGCATCAAATCTTTGCTTATAAAGTGGGAGTAATAGCTACATAATAGGGTTAATAAGAGGACGAAGTATAGCATTCGTTAAAATCCTATTTGGAAATAATATTAGAGTTATAAAAGAGTTTTAAAAGTAATAGAGCTCCCTCACCCAGCTTTCCTAATGTTAACAACTTAGATAAAAATAGTGCTATGATCTAAACCAGAAAGTTAACATCAATACACTTAAAATATCAAGACTATAACTAATATACTTACATTATCCAAATGTCACCAATTTTGCCACTAATATCTTTTATGGTCAGGGATCCAGTTCAGGATTCTGTCGTTTTCTACTCTGCTTGGTCTAAAATGAGATAACTTCCTCAGCCTTTCTTTGGCTTTCAGAACACTGGCACACAAAGAGGAGTTCTGGTCAGTTATTTTGTTGACTATCCCTCAATTTAGACTTGTCTGATGTTCTCTCACGATTAGATTGAGGTTATACATTTTTAGCACAAATACCATAGCAGTGATGTTGTGTCCTTCTCAGTGCACCATGGCAGGAGGTACACGATGTCAGCATGTCTTATTATTAATTTTTAAAGATTTATTTATTTATTCCACCCCTCGTTGTTTTGCGCTCGCTGTCTGCTCTCTGTGCGTTCTTCTGTGTCTGCTTGTCTTCTCTTTAGGCAGCACCGGGAACCAATCCTGGGACCTTCCGGAGTGGGAGAGAGGCACTCAATCTCTTGCCACACCTCAGCTCCCTGGTCTGCTGCATCTCTTATTGTCTATCCTCTGTGTCTCTTTTGGTTGCGTCATCTTGCTGCGCCAACTCTCTGCGTGGGCCAGCTCTCTGCTCAGGCCAGCTCACCATGCAGGCCAGCTTGCCTTTCACTAGGAGGCCCCAGGAATAAAACCCTGTGCCTCCTGTATGGTAGACAGGAGCCCAATCACTTGAACCACATCCGTCTCCCAACATGTCTTATTATTGATGACATTAATTTGGTCACTCTGTTAAAGTGGAGTCTGCCAGGTCTCCTCATTCTAAATTTTCCCTTTGTAATCAATATCCTGTGGGGAGAATTTTGTGACTATGCAAATGTCTTTTTTCTTATCGTACTTTTTTAGCATCCGTCAATGATCCTTTTTTTATTTCAAATTTTTAAGAACAATCACGCATACTATGCAGGATTCCCATACATTACCCCACAACCAATACATTACATTATTGTGACACATTTGTTAAAAAAAAATGAGAAAACACCACCACAAAATTACTGGTATCTATAGTCTATAGTTTATATTTGGTGTGTTTTTCCCACAAACCATCCTGTTATTAACACCATGTGTTAGTATTGTATATTTGTTATAGTTCACGAGAGAACATTATCATATGTGTACTGTTAGCCACAGTCCATCATTCACCATGGCGTTCACTTTGTATTACATGGTGCCCTGTCTTGTACAATCCAAAGAGTATATTCAGTGACTCTCAGTTTCATCACAGAGCTGTACTGTCATCAGCTCAGTCCATTTCAGAATATTTTCATTACTTCAAAAGGGGAAATCCCATACCCTCTTATACCCCACCCTATTATCGACCCTTAGCTCTGATATAGTACCTTCTTTGCCATTGCTGTAAAATATTGCGATATTAACGTTAACTAGAGTCTATATGTTACATTAGTTGTATTTTGCCCATATAGCTCTGTATTCTTAACACCTTATAATAGAAGAACAGTCTTATATTTGTAATATTAACCACAGTCATCATCCACCACTGAAATCACTATGTTATCCACTCCCTAGATTAACTTTAACTTTCTTTCAATTGATATTAACCTCCCTAAACTACCCTCTTTCAGCCACATTCACGTTTATAAACCAGCGGTGTTAGGTATACTCACTATAACGTGTTACCTTCACTCTACTCATTTCCATACATTTACAATCCGCCTTATTAAACTTCTATATACAGTCAGCATCCGCTCCCCCTTCTCAACCCACATTCTATCTCCTAGTAACCTATACTGCATAGTTGATGAGTTTACTCATTGTATTTAGTTCATATTAGTGAGACCCTACCATATTTGTGCTTTTATATCTGGCTTATTTCACTCAATATAATGTCCTCAAGTTTCATCCAGTTGTCATAAGCATCACAACTTCATTTCTTCCTACAGGTGAATAGCATTCCATCATATGTATATACCGTATTTTGTTTATGCATTCGTTGTGAGGTAAGGGTCTCTTTCTTTCTTTTAGTTATGGATATCCAGTTCTCCCAGCACTATTTGTTGAATAGATTGTTCTCCCACTGAGTCGGCTGCCTTTTCAAGTTCTTTTGACAAGTTCTGTGAGATGCAAAAGTGTTTACTTTTGAAGAGGTCCCATTTATCTAATTTTTCTTTTGTTGCTCAGGCTTTGGGTATAAGGTTTAAGGAACTACCACCTACCATGAGATTGTGAAGATGTTTTCCTACATTTTCTTCTAGATGTTTTATGGTCTTGCCTTTTATATTTAGGTCCTTGATCCATTTTGAGTTAATTTTTGTATAAGATGTGAGCTCGGATTCCTCTTTCTTTCTTTTGGCCATGGCTATCCAGTTCTCCCAGCACCAGTTGTTGAATAGGCTGTTCTGGCCCAGGTGGGAGGGCTTGACAGCCTTATTAAAAATCACTTGACCATAGATGTGAG
>PVKH010025237.1:0-13451 GCA_004027955.1 Chaetophractus vellerosus | reverse complement strand
GGCAAGCCGCCATGGGCGGGCTGGAGCCGCCGTGGGCAGGGCAAGAAGCTGCCACGGACAGGGCAAGAGCCGCCACGGGCAGGGCAGGTCGCCCGCGGATGGAGCGCAGCCAGCCACCCGCGAACTGAAAGCCGGCCGTGAACGGACGCAGAGACCGCCCACAAGCGGGGAAAGCCGCGCCTGCGCAGTGACCACTCTCAGCGCATCGCCGCAGCGGGGGGGAAGGGGAGATATGTAATAAAATAAATAAATCTTTAAAAAAAAAAAACAGTTTATGTCTATAGGAACAAAGTAAAGACAATGTTAATAAAATCTTTATATTGTGCAGGACATTTACCTGGGATATGGATTCTTCTTCTGGATCAATTTACTTCAATTCTCTGATAATATCATACTATTAATCAAAATCTTTGAGTGACAACCAGAGTAAATTCATAAATATGATATATTTGAAAATTCATTTTTCGTTTTTGAAATTGCTGTCATTTCTGGTTGCCAGTGGTGTGACAGGCTATGATTACAGTAACAAGGACTTTAAGAATCATACCTAGAATGCATATCACTTTTAGGAGTTCGTGTATTGAAGGGCTTTAATAATAGGTTTATGAAATCACAGAAGGCCATCATCAGGGACTTTAAATACAATGGATATGAAAGAAACTAATATTCTTGCACTCTGTGATTGGATTGTAGTAATGGAAAGAAAAATCGGTGTATATTCTTGGACTTTTTTTCCTCCTTTTTTGTGTGTATTTTATACTATGGCTTTTTATTTTCTGCTAATGAAAATAGGAATGACAAACCCTTTTTTTAAAATCTAGATCAAGTGTTACTTTTGGACACATGAGCCCATATCCATGAACTAATGGTACCAAATAGTTGCTTTCTGAGGGACATGCAGCTCTGCTCTTCTCCCCATTGGAAAACTGGCAATGCCCACTAAAAGGAAATATCCATATTTGCAAGGACCCGGTTCCATCCCAGCATATAACCTTATGAGTGCCCATGCCCCCCAAGAGACACGAACAAGAATGTGCACTGCAGCTCTATTTTAAATAGCTAAAAACTGGAAACAATTCAAATATCTAATTGCGGTCGAATGGATAAACAAATTGTGGTATTGTCATACAGTAGAATTCTGTATACTGATGAGAATGACCAAACTCTCCTGCCTGTAACAATAGGAACAATTTTCACAGAGCTGATTTTGAGAGGAAGAAGCCAGATACAAGAGAATATAATTTGTGGATTTTGCATGGTCCCATTATTCCATCTATGTGAAAACAAGCACAACTAATCTATAGTGATGGAGGTCAGGAGAGTGACTACCGTTTTGGGTAGGGGCATCAGCTGGGAAGGAGTACAAGAGAGCCTGCTAGGGTGCTGGAAATCATATTCAGTGTTTTGATCTGCATGGTGTGTCTGTAAATGTAAAATTCATCAAGCTGTACTTAAGATTTATGTATTTTAGGTAAGTTATGCTTCATTGTAAAAGAGAAAAAAAACTCTTATCTGCAAACTTGAAACCTTGGCAACAGAGTATCATGGTTTAGTAAATGCAGCCAACTAGGTCCCTCTTCTAATGTATCCACATATCTTTGTACAGTACTCTTTCAGTTATGAATTCCACTGAATCCAAGTATCACAATAAAATGAACTTAGAATCCACCTTTCAAATTACAATTTCAACTCAAAACATGCTTTTTCTACTGTTACATTATAAACTATTTTATAAATAATCTTAGTAGATTATATTACTCTTCACCAAAGTCTGCCTCTGCTCCCTGCGAGAGGATTATCCTGTCCCACCCACTGAGTTGACTTTGGCAAGGAAACGTGGAGTGGAGGTAACAGTGACTTCTAGTGAGAAGTTGGGAGGATGCCTTACGCTTCTTCTCACTCTTGTTTCCCTGCTCCTATAGTCATGGAAGCCTGTATTAAGGTGGGCTCCGTCCAACCAGGTGCCTGAGTGACTGCCGGGATCAGACCCTCTTCTGGACAAGCAGCAAGAACAAGAAATAGAGTTTCTGTTTTAAGCTGCTGATGTCTGAGGGTTGTTTTTAAACTTTAGCATAAGCTAGCTTATCCAGACTGATAAAATAATTTTTTTAATTTCATCTTTTCCTCTTCCCTTTCTAATTTCTTTTTCTGTACAGAATATATAATGTACACACATTTACAAACTTTCATAATTTTACTTAATACGTATATATTTTAATCTACAGTATATAGAATATAGTAATATATTGGTACATATATATTTTATAAACTAGAATTTACATATTTACATCATGCATTATAGTTTTAGATTATTTATAAATAAATATATGTGAATCGAGGAGGCTCAATTCTCTTACCTACAGTTTTGCACAATCAGAAAAGTTTGAAGACCCCACTTCTAAGGCAGGCTTCACACTTCATCACCCTTGGGATCTCCATCCTAGGACAGTCCCATTACATAATGTATTCTCAGCATCTCTGTGAACAAACAACTTGAATAGTTGAGTGAATGAATGGTTTCTCAGTCTGAGAATTATCTTCAGTGTTAACATTTTCTGCTGATAAAATGACATTTCATGGAGCTTGCTTTGGTGTTTTCAGGACCCTGGAGAGGTGTCATTGGCTCCACACCGGTACACTACTTTAGAAAAGTGTGAGAGAGAGAACCTTGGTGATGTGTCATTCAAGCCATAAGAGTGGGTCAAAACACAGAGTTGGAGGGTTTGGCCCATTTTTGTGGTTTTTCAGTTTGTAGCATTGAAAATAAAATACCAAACAGCACTTTGACTTGAATCATACTGAAAACCAATAAACTTAAGATGCCTAATTTTGGTTCATTTTTAAATAAAAATGCTTTACACTTTTTTATTTTCACACACATTATCACATTTTATCCTCCCAACAGTCCTGGTAGGGTAAGATATGATTTTCCCCATTTGACAAATTTTTAAAAGGCTGTGACTTGCTCAGGATACTAGAACTAGGCCTTCAGCCCAGTCCCTCTGGGCTTTCTAGCTTTCACTGTTACCAAGTGTATTAGTCAGCCAGAGGGGTGCTGATGCAAAGTATCAGAAATCTGTTGGCTTTTATAAAGGGTATTTATTTGGGGTAGAAGCTTACAGTTACCAGGCCATAAAGCGTAAGTTACTTCCCTCACCAAAGTCTGTTGCCACATGTGGGAGCAAGATAGCTGCCGACATTCAGCCTTCTCTTCATCTTAAGGCTCCATTGTCCTATCTTCTTCCAATATCAGCTGCAGGCAGGGACAAATCTTGTCTCTCTCCCAGGGCTTGTTTCTCTCTGGGCTCAGCTGCTCTGTTTTCTTTACAAGGTCAGCTATAGACTATCAGGCAAACAGCTCGTCTCTCTTCCCAGGGCCTCTGCCTCACAACCAAGCTCCTCTGGGTGCTTACTTCCCAGGCTCCAGCTCAAAACTCCAACTAACTCCTCTGCTCTGCCGTGTAGTTTTCTCTGTGAGTCCCCGCCCACCAAGGAGGTGGGGACTCAACGTCCTACTGATGTGGCCCAATCAAAGCCTTAATCATTATTTAATCAAGTAAAAGTGAAACCTCTGAATCCAATACAATCTCATGTGTGAACAGGCCAGTTTACAAACATAATCCAATATCTGTTTTTGGGGATTCATAAATAATACCGAACTACTAAACCAAGAGAAGTGGATAGAGTATAGGAGATAGAGGTAATAATATGTTTAACTTTGTGTATTGTAATATTTTGAAAATAATTGGATTAAAATGCAGTTTAGGCTTCAGTCTGCCTGAGGCGCATCTAATGCAAACTGAGAAGAGCAGGACCACAACTAACCTTCTCATCTCAGAGCCTAAGCCCCCAGGACCCAGATGCCAAGGCCACCGCGTGAGGCAAAGAAGGTCTGGGCCAAGCCCACTGGGCCAAGGCCGCTCCTCCGCAGGTCTCATGGGCCATCCCAGCCGGGGTACTGGCGTAGCCATGGTGGGCTGCAGTCCTGGGCCCAGCTGGCCCTTTTCCCCAGAAAAGCATGGCTTATGCTGGTTATTCTCCAAGTGGGGTGAAGTGTAATGAATGATAAAGATACCAGGAAGGGTAAAGGGGCTGCATTTACTTTTGAATAAAGAACCTGCACAAAGCTGTACCAGGGCACTAAACAGCACACAGTTATTTGGTTAGAGTGAGAAAAAAACACGCGTGGATGTCGACGAAGGGAGACCACCAGAGTTTATCGTGGCAGCCGACTGTCCTTACAGCTGGCGGCCAGCTGCTGCTGAGAGGGGCATGCAAGCTCAGGGGCTCCCAGTCCTTTCTCCCACCCCACGCCTCCTCTTATTTCAATGTTGCTGTTTCCAACAAGGTGCAAAACAGGACTTTTTAAAGTGTCTGAACCAGTTTGTGGCATGATCAAAATTAGTACCTGGATTCCCTATGATGTAAATGAGACTTGAACTCCAAGTTAGCAACTGGCTTTTCACATTCTTTCCTGCCTTCAATTTTATTCTGAGTCGAATGTTTTTAATTTCAAGATCTTTCCTTTGGTGTAGGGGCTGAAACTTATGATAATAGGATTTGATTTCTTAAATTCTATATGAACCCATATATTGAGAATGGGGATTACACCTTATTACTTCTTTTTTATGCTCCACAGAAAAGACTCCAGGAATAGGGACATAAGCATTGCTCAATACTAGTAATACCAGTCAACACCTGTACACCACCTTCATGAGCTGAGCAACATGCGCTCATTCGTCACCGAGGTCACTCACCTGAGGGGGCGAGGGTCTGTGTGCCTCAGCTCCACTCCTCTGAGTGCACTCGGTGGTTTTGATTTTGTTAAAAGCACTCTTAGGATTATGAGAAAGAAAAAAACAACTTCCTGCAACTATGAAAACCTGTTTTGAAATATTATGTCCAGAAGAAAGACCCACAGTGTAAAACAAATACATTCATTTGCATATACAGAAGGACTTCTATTTTCTCATCACTTACACTTTTCAAACTGTAGTTGCTTAATGAAAGAAAAATTTTTTCTGCCAAAAGACTAAACTGAAACAAGTACATTTGATTCATTAGTTAATGTTAATTTATTGAGCTTTCAATCTTTAAGTCTGAAATTCAGTGCATCAGGTTTATAAATAATGACACTGATATTCTATGCTAAATGTACAGCGTGTTCTATAATATTTTATATTAGCATAATTCATAGTCAGTTTTACACATTGGACAAGCTTTTGAAATGGGAGGGGGTTATGTTTCCCTTGCCTGGATTTGAATCTTGAAAGCTGTTTGCCTAGGAAGTTTTATGAAGGCTAAACTCTGATGAATATAAATCCTTTCTTACACATGGAAAAAATAAGCCATGAAATCATTTTACTGTTATTTTCACTGCTGGAGATGATTTATATTTTCAAAAGGGCAGAGTTTTCCTATTTGTGGTTTAAAGGCCAGGAGATCATGTTGATTAAAGGAAAAAAAAACCATCCTGGGAAAAGAAGTTAGAAAGTAGAGCACTGCTGAGACAGAGCCTGCTCAGCCGTGCACTGTGTGTGCAGGAGCCCCGTGCATCTGATCGCCAGTCAGTGCTGCCGTGCTGCCTGCTCCTGCCTGGCCCATCACTGCCACAGTGCCCGTCAGTGCTGGTCCCCACGGTAATGCCCGCCCGTGCTTTAAGACCCATCTCTGCTGCAATGCTGATCAGTGCTGCAATAAAATGCAAATTAAAAGCTTTTGTTACACCTGTGGCGTGCAGAGTAAAATAAAAAATGTAGGAGTCAGTTATATGACCTTTTCCTTCCCTCAAGTGTTCACTAAAATGATCTGTTACATGGCAAGAAAGATTTACTGATTTAGGAATGAGTGCCCTAAAGCAGGACGAGCTGGAACTTAAACCCCTTTCCCCATTCCAGCAAAAGCCTCTTTCCTCGCAGAGCATGGAGGAATTTCTGTCTGTTCTGCCAATACAGTTTCTAGTTAACTTTTTTTTTTAATGGGCAGTAATTTCTATAATATGTCTTCAGATATAATTGAATAATTTTCTTGATAAAAAATACCCCAAAGTTCTTTAATAGAGTGTTTCAGTTTGACCCAAAAAAAGTACATTGTGGGATATTTATAGTATTTTTCAATCTATTTTTATCAGTAGACTAGGACTGATAACTGATTTAGGGCATAGGGGTTAAAAACAGGAAATGTGGTTTATAAAGTAGGCAGTAACTCCAGAGTTTCCAGGGTTTGATTTCTTTTGGTATCGACTAAAGAGTATAGTGTTTCAAAACAACCTTAGGCAGAGTACCTTGAAATCAGTCTGCGTTTAGAGGAGCCATCAATCATGACAGGAAATGCCTCACGGAAAAGTTTGCATTCTTGGTATAGGCTCAAATGTATCACAGTTGTTTTCTGTAATTAAACAAATTATACACTCAGATTAACTATAAGTCTTATGTAGCTTTTAGTGAATTTCTTTTGACCTTTGTATTCTGCTTAATATTAAATTTTGAGTTTTAATTTGAAAAGTTTTCTTAAATAGTTGTTTAAGAATGTTTTAAAATGGGCTATCATAGTCAAGAGGGGGAGTCTCAGTACATAGAATATATTCAGTATATTAACTGTAGAATCCAAGCTAAATAAGTAAAGGCATGAAGAAGTAGGAGTATACTTTTTTATTGCCTTTTGAGTGACAGCTTGGCAGAATCCATCAAAACTAAAGATCTTTGACTCAGCTCTTCCACTTCTCAGAAGATATCTTACATAAATTATTCTATGAGAATACAAAGATCGATATACATAGCAGTTCATTACAACATTATTTGTAGTAGCAAATACTTAAAGGCAATCTAACTGTCCACAAGTAGGAGAATGGTTCTGTAAATTATGGTACATTCCTTGAAAATTATGCACTGGCACAGAAGAATGGTTGATATATATTACTGAATAAAGTGAGTCAGTGTCAAGAAAGAATATATAGTGTAATCTCACTTTAGGAAAAATAAATTCTACTCGTGGGAAAGGTCTGGAAGAATACACACCAGTCTGTTAATGGTGGTCATTCCAGTGCACACCTGTACATATCTGTTAGAAAATATTTCTAGGTATTATTCCATGAGATTGGCAAAATATATAATAACATCCTTTTACAGTGGTGCTGCAGATTCTCAGCAAACACAAACCTTTTTCGTCTCTTTGCCAGTGTGGGTTTTATTGTTAGCCTGAACTCTTATTTCATATAATTGCCTGCTTGTGCTATTTCAGAGGTGATAGAAGGCTCTCAACCATATTGAACTTGGGGTCAGCCCATATTAACGGGTGCGAGCTCTGTGAGGACGGGCTTTGTCGTGACACTGTTGTATCCCCAGTGCCTGGAGGAGTGTCTGGCATGCCATCATCACTTACATCGTGTCCTCTACCTAACTTAAAAAGAAGAAACTTACAAGTATACCCCTCAAAAAAATGGTTTCTTTTCCATTTTGATGTATGACAAAAGAGAAAAATCTCCTTGTTGGAGAAGGTGTTGTGTAGCACAGGCTGATTTACAGGAAGCCTCCTTACAAGAAGAAGCCTATAAGTTTTTGCTTGCAGTAGAGAGGAGCTATGTTTTCTCCATGGGGAATTTCCACACTGGGCTACCCGGTTAATTGCTAAGTGATATTCTAAATTGATACTGTGTGGGTGGGGAGACTTTTTTGGTTAAATATCATGACACATTCTAATTTCATATTCAGAGAGCAGAGGAGAGACATGTAAATGCTTAGAAGCTGATTCTTATTCCCTTGCTCAAATAACATGGAAAGTTGTGGGGGTTTATCTAAGGGGAATCTTTTAAAAACAGTACTTACTACCCCTCATAATAATGTACCATTTATCTCTTAACTCCAAAAAAGTAAATCAGTTGTGTTCATTTCTCATGCACACTACCAACCTAATAGTGTCTGTCCCATAAATGTGACCCACTACTGTTGGAGCTGAAACTAAAACCTAGGTTTCTTTATCAAGAGTTCACTGTATGCATAGTTCTCTCCTCTTAAGTTTTTAGTTCTATTAATTTCCTAAGTATCTAGCATATAATGAGTAAATATTTAATGATTTATTATTTTGAATAATCTAAGTGTAGAGAAAGTATATAAAAAACAGTTTATTTGGAAAGCAAATATATTTAACCTCAGCAGTATTCTATTTTTCTGTGCTTTTTTGATCCAAATTATGTTATTCAAATGGATCCTAGCACTTATTTCAAAAAGATAGTCCTTGTTGTCTTAAATCTTGTGAGAAGTGAGTTGCATGTTTTTCCCGAGAATAAAATCCCCCTCACATTATTAACTCAAGCAATTACATTTTCAGTGGATGACTCAAGTATCTTTTGATGGCAAACATTGTAGATATTCTGCATATATTTAATTTTTCTCTGGTGTTTTTATACACTCATTCATTCACTTAGCACTTTATTTAAGCCAGCCAAGCCCTGGGAACTTAGTACTGAGCAAGACAGGCATGGTCTTGCCCTTCTTTTACCCGTTCATTCAGTAAATACTTTTGAGCATTTACTATGTGTCAGCCACCGTAGTAGGTACTGAGGATGCAATGAGGAGGAGAACCGGGAATGATTCCTACCTTTGGAGTTTGCAGTTCAGTAGGGGAGAGAGATGTTAACCAAATTGTCACACAAGTAAATGTGTCCTGCTGTGAGAACACTGCTCCGGTGTGGTGCTGAGAGGGTGTAAGGAAGTGATCTGTGTGCAAGCAGTAATGATCTATTGACTGCCTACTGCCTGGCCAATGGATTGTCCGCCTCTTCAAGTATTATTTCATTTAATAAATGTTATCTGTTTTCTAAATGACAAAGCTACAAATTGGAGAAGTTTAAAAACTTGCCCCAAGGTCACTGATTAGTAAGAAACATGAGTATTTGGGGTCAGACTCTAATTCTGCCTGGTATTTACATAGCTATCTTCCTTCAGGGCTTTGCTCGAATGTCCCAAGTAGTGAGGTCTTCCCCAACCATCACAAGTATGTGATGTTTGGCCTTTCTTTTCTAAGCCAGTGCAAAAACACATGACAAAATAGTTCCACTAAACCTCCAAAGAACTCTGTGTGAAACCAACAGAATAGGAGTGTTGTCAGAGGCAAATCTCTCCAATTAGAGCACATTATAGTGCATCCCAATAGCGTTTGATATTGTTTCTGGGTGTTTTGCTACTATGTTCTTAATAAGCAAATCCAACTGCTAAGAGATCCCTTGTGCCCTCAAAAGAATGTAGCCTACAATTGGGATAGGCTGCAACTAGGTGGCAGTGAATGACAGGATTGCATGATCCAAACTTGAGCACCATGTCTTTCAGAAAGAGAAATTGGTGCTTTTTTCCTAGTCATCAAGACTTTTATCCAACTATTTACATCTTTATTAAAAATATAAAATAAAACACCTAAAAGGTGGATATGGCTGTATAATTGACAAAATATTTTTTTACCACTAAACTCTAAGCTCTATTAGAGCAGGGTCGTATCCGTTTTGCTCACTCTTGCATAACCACCACCTGGTAGGGCCTAGCACTTAATAGAGACACAACAAATCTTTGGAGAATGAGGGCATAAATACTTCATTACATTTTATTTTCGTAACAGCTTTGTTTGTGAAACAGATGAGATCTCTACTTTTTGCAGTGTGGGCACTTGGTCTGAAAGGTAAACTGATTTGATCAAGGTCATATAATTAGTGTATAGTTAAGCCAGAATTTAGATCCCAAGTCTTTTGACTCTACATTGAGTGTTCTTTCAATCACCTCCATGAACTTAAAAAGAATTACCAATCATTGATATTAATATTGTTAAAATCAGAAAGACAAAGAACATATCCCACAAAAATTAATTCAGTCCCTTCATCAGTCTTGATAAAGTGCCACGATAAAGGTCCTTTTAAACTCGTTCTCCATTTTATCCTGCCATCTTCTTCCAGGCCCCAGCTACTTTGATAACAGAATATATATATATGGTTTTTCTGTAACAACTTCAGGATCTTTCTAAGTACACTTACTACTTCCTGCTTTCAGCATTTAGCCCCTTCCAATCAAGAAAAAGACTGCCACGTTTACCTCTGCTGTCAGTTAAATCACAAGAAAGGTCTGAATTTACATTTCCCCAAATTCCAAATCTGTTGTCTTTCCACTCTGAGTGTTGGCGTAATTTCCACATAATTTCCTTTTCCCTATCAGAAAAGAGCAAATCACTCCCTGCTTGCTAGCTTTGTTTAGCTAGGGCTTGTTTGGCATCAGTACCATGGACCTAGCAAGACTACCACTGGCACCCTGTAACTATGACAGGTTTCTTTGGATTCTGATTTTCAAAAGAGCTGACACCCTCTCACAGTTGGATTTGGAGCAACATTTTAAGGCAGAAAACTCCACAGGCAGTTCAAACTGGGTGGTTTATCAGAGTTTTTAAAAAACACATCTATCTGTAAGTCTCAGTTGGGACCCCAGAGTGAATACCAGTAGAGACTGAGAAAGAAGGCTAGATCTCCATTAGTTTCTCCTTAGGCTGATAGCTGGCTGTGTGTAGAGTGGAGTAAAGAGAGAAAGGAATTGAAATTCTTGAACTAGGAAGACCACAAAGATCTTATCGAGTTCACGTTTATGAATCTTCAGACCTCACTCCCTATACGTTGACACTTTCTAGTCTCTAGGCCCTTTGCCCTTACTTTTTCTACCCTTACCCAAGTAGTAATCTTTTAATCATTTAAGATCTTCCAAAACAAAGAGCAAATAACTGTTTTTGCAAATTATTTTAAATCTGAGTACAAAGACTTTTCGTTTACAGTGTAAAACCCCTTCATAATAACCATCTTGCACATATTTGCTGTGTACAACTTAGACACATATGAATATCATTAATGAAAGTAAAACTTTTAATAATGAAATGCTTCAATAGTCTTTGGTTATATATATGGTCTACTTTAAGGATCTAATGTCTGACTTTCTCTGATAGGTGCCTAGCAGTGTCCGCCATGTAGTAGAATCTCAATAATTTCATGTTAAATGAATGAATAACAGCTTTTAGCCATTCCTTTAGAACTAAAGCATTTCAGCGCCGTTGGCAATAAAAATACTTTATTCTGTTATTCAACACAGTTGGTACCTTTTTGGAGATGCAAATAATTGATGTATTGATTTACATATTTTTAAAATTTTATTGTTATAAAACCAGCATACACATTGCTTTCAGAAGTTATAATAGTATTTCACTGTAGTTCACTCAGCCTTGAGTTAGCCTGCATTTTTCAGATGTGTTAAAATTATTGTTGTCTCTTTGAACCCTTACTGACCTAACATGTGGTTTGACTAGGGTCTCTATTTCTGTTCATCCTAGGACCACAAATTTTTCCCTTCTCTTTTTCCAGCATTACCACTTACTCTTTAAGCCAGTTATTTGTTGTTTTGTGAAAGAAAAAAATAGAAAGACAATTATTTCCCCTTTTTTTCTGCTCATTAAAGAAAAAACAAATCTCCAAGAAATACACAATTTTCTTACTTGACAAAGGTTAACACCATTTGCTCCTTCCAGTATATTATATGTGCGAACCCTGTGGCCAGCCTAAAATAGGAAGCTTGATTTTTTTCCGGGTTTCAATCAACAGAACTATGGTTCTTTTGGTTGGACGTCTCCTCCGCTTTTATTCTTAGTATTCACTGGTTTGTCTTTTAGAGTTTTATTGAATAATTTAGATTGTTCTCTTTTACAAGGTGCTTTTGTTTGTAATGCTTAGTGTGGGGGGCTTTTACCAGAAAATGTTTTTCTTGTTGGGGTCAGAGTGGGAGTTGATTTTATAGCATACTGTCACTAAGCATGTGACACTGCCTTGCTTCATTCTAAGTTTAATTTTCTGTTTTTTAGTCAGCACTCTGGAAACCCATTCTTCTCTTTTACATTAAAAAAAAAAAAAAAAGCCTTGCATTTCCAGTCATCATTGCTAGAACACTGGAAGAACCCAGCTCCTGACATCTGTTCTTCCAGTAGCATTGGCAGGACCCTGGCTTTCAGTGAGGTCAGAGACTTGCATTTCTTACTCTTGCTTTTGGAGCATCACCGGCTAATAGTGTGCTTATATTTTAGTAAAGGTATTCTTTACTGTAAATGTTTGAGCTAGTCTTCCACAAGAGTGCAATTTAAAGGTTCCAGACTACAGCTCAGTAATCACAGACATTTGCCCTGACCGCCCATAGGTGAACAAACCAGGGAGCCCCTCTGCAGCACAGCTCTCCTCTGGTAAGAAGAAAGCGTTTTTGCTCTCGGGCGTAAGTTAGTTTATTTCACTTTCACTTATAGTAGGCTCCTTCTGTCTTTTCCTCCTACCTCCCAGATAAGACTTTAGCCCTTTCCTCAGCAAGTCAATTAATTTCTGGATTATACTAAATTAGTATTCACTCAGCTTTCTCAATTATTCCATTAGCACAATAGGATTAATAACACATGAATCTTCCTACCCCAAAGAAATCTATATGGAACTAGCTCCTCCAAAGAAAAAGTATACTTATTTATATACCATAGCATATGACAGAATCAAAAGCTATAATCAAAAGTTGCAAGTTTAGAATCTGCAAATACCAATTCAAAAAGATCGTTATAATTCTTGGTTTCTATCTCAGTTTTCCTAAATAATCAGTAGCTTGGATGACATTAAGGGAGAAGAGTCTCCTTAGTATCAACATCAACATCCATGATTTTATAATATAGTGAAATTTTCCTTGTTCTGTAGAGCACAAATTATCAGTGTGTCTTGTCAACTGTGCAAGACATTTTGAAATACGATTCCACTGCAAATGAAAGTAATTGTTTTGGAGTTGGACTAAAACAGAATTTTGTTTTTAATTTTTTTCCCTTGCAAAATAATGATGATAAAAGCTGTCACTGAGCACTGTGACTACCTGGACCTATTCCATACACTATTTCCTCTAGTTCCCCTCAGCCCTGCAAAGGGCTGTGCTGCAGTTACACTCATCTCATAGATGAGAAAACGGAGGCTCGTGCTTCTCTTGCCAAAAGCCACCACTAATAGGTGGTGAAATGGGTTCCTACCGCTGCATTCTTAAATCTTAGGTGTACCTGCTTCTCAGTGAAATAAGCACACATTAATTCCATACCACGCTGAAATCTTTTACTTTATGCAGTCTTTAACTTGCTTTACAGTATTAGATTCAGTGTGGTTTTGTCAGAAGTTTCTCCTAAAAGCATTCTTTCAGATCAAAGTGGTCATTCTGCATAATTTGACTTTTGCTTTTTGAAATAATGTTATAATATATATTTGACATATTTTTTTAAGGTTTACTAAATATCCTTATGTCTGCTGTATTTTGTTTATTACTGTGTTTATATAAGAAGAAAATTGAAAGACATTTCCAAATTTCAATTTTGAGGCAGACTGACCAGCAGTGACAAGTGACCGAAATGAAAAACAATGAAAGAAAACTCCTAAT
>PVKH010025236.1:0-13476 GCA_004027955.1 Chaetophractus vellerosus | reverse complement strand
AAACTGGTCTGTTCCTCTGGGTATATTATATTGTATTGGATTCAGAAGTTTCATTCTTACTTGATTAAAATTATGATTAAGGCTTTGAGTGGGCCACATCAGTAGGAGGTTGAGTACCCCCCTCCTTGGTGGGTGGGCACTCACAGAGAAAAAGACAAGGCAGAGGAGTTAGAGTTTTGATCCTGGAGCCTGGCAAGTAAGCACACAGAGAAGCAGATACATGAGTAAAGAGAGAAGCCTCCTTTAGACATGGCAGAGGCCCCAGGAAGAGAGACCAGCCCTACACCTGACAGTGTACAGCTGGCCTTGTGGAGAGAACAGAGCAGCAGAGCCTGTGGAGAAACGAGCCCCGGGAGAGAGACAAGACTTTTCCCAGCCTGCAACTGAGATGGGAAGAAGCTGGGACCACAGAGCCTTGGGAGGAGCAGGAAGACTGAACCTTAGCAGACATTGCCCACCAGTGACTCTAGTTTCAGAATGGTTTATCTATTCATTCACTCATCCATTCAGCAATGGCAATCCAGAGCCATTTTGTTATGAAATGGTCAGCAGCCAGAATTTTGCAAAGCGTTCAGAAAGGAAGTAGAGCCTCCTAATAAAATGACTATGTGCTTAAAACTGTCCATGTTGGCTACATGTGATTTATGCATCTTTACCAAGAAAATAAAAATTAAATTAATACAGACTTAAAGTCAGACAGCCTTCTAATGCAGTCAAGTAGCTTACTTAAGAAAACCAAGGCTCAGAAAGGTTAAGCAATTACTTGGATCATACAACTGAGCTGAACATTGAACCCAAGTCTGACTCTGAAGCACAGGCTCTTTCCCCCTCCCAAAGCTGGCTTCCTGAGCAGAGCGCCCTGAGGACCTGGGCGGTATCCTTGCATATGATCAGTGGTCCAGCTGCCTGTCCCCAAGAAAGGAATGCTCAGAGTGAATACATAAGGCCATACCTTGCTGAACTCCCTGTTGGCTCCCTCTACAAAAGTGATTCTCTTTCATGTTGCAGTGTGTAATTGGACATTCAAGTAGTGGGTGTACCACACTGGTGTAAAAAATAAAAGTAACAGTAAAAGCTTGTGTTTCCTACCTAAGGTTAAAAACATTCTCTCTTTTCCTTTGGATTTTACAGTCTTTAATTGTTTTGAATCCATTTGAGAAAACTGTGACTTTCTGGGTTGACACAATAGTATTCTAGGTACTCATGGGCATATCGAATTTTTCATTAGTGGGACTAAGAAAAGGATGTTTTAGGTAATTTATAGCTATAATCGTCATATACAAAGGAACAGAGAAAAAAAAGTATAAGCCATCATCAACTGAAAAAAATTATTTAGAATATTCTGCATAAATTAAGCTAAAAAAAAAGGCAAATACAATAAAGAATAACATTATAGTTCTACAGTGGCTCGTTGAGTCAAGAGAACATTTACTTTCCCAAGTGGGGAAAGTATTCAACAGCTTACAAGGTTCTGGGCTGAACACCATCTTGCTTTCTCAGATCCTGTGACTGGTGGTTTACGTGAAAGATTATATTCCCATTTAATCAGCAGTCACAAGTATCTGTATACTCAGTGGAATTTAGAAACTACAGAGAAGTTTGGGATCAGCACACTTAACCAAATTTAAATCTCCAGGTTTTTCCTCCTGTGTTGTTGTTGATTGCTTGGAGAGTCAACATTTCCAGTTCATTTAATTCAAATTCATTTCACTCTAAGGTGTTTTTTGCATGGCCAGCACTCCTGTGTTACCCCTGGCACAGCTGTTGATTTCCCTGTAATTAAAGTCCTCATGGGGAGAGCAGAAAGCTGGCTTTTTACATCATTTTCTCATTAGTTTGGTTTTTCATTCCTATTGGATCATTGTTTAGGCTTGTCACAGAGAACCTTTCATTAGAGTCTTTTGGCTGCAATGTTGTTTTAACAGAGCAAATGGAATTTGGAAACCCAAACAAATATCTCTTCATCATTTTCAATTGATAAAAGAAAGATGCTGCTAAACAAAGCAATGTTTAAAGGGTGTTATTTCAGCTGTAATTAATATTTGATCTTCAAGTTTAGGTAAAGGCTATTGTTTCTAAGAAAATTTCACGAAGACTAAAAGTCAAAATTCTAAGGGAGTCAGTTGAGTTTTAGACTAACTAGATAGAATAAAGAAACTCAAGGCTGTGGAAACTTCCTCTGTGTGGACATTTTTCCCTTGGTTGTGGCTATTAGCCTTGATTGGAGAACCAAAGATACACCTGAAAATTACTGTTTGGGGATTATTTCAATCCTTTTTGCCTTTACCAATT
The DNA here is from genome assembly GCA_004027955.1 of Chaetophractus vellerosus. Lineage (NCBI taxonomy): Eukaryota > Metazoa > Chordata > Mammalia > Cingulata > Chlamyphoridae > Chaetophractus > Chaetophractus vellerosus. The sequence goes on along the minus strand of PVKH010025236.1, from coordinate 11,184 downwards.
TTCACCTCAGCCATCTCTACCCAAATTGAACTTCCAGGTCATAGTTGAATTCCCATTTAGGTGTAAATCTATGAAAAACAAGTCTATATATCAACCTCCAAATTCTCCTCTGATAGAAATCTGCTTCTAACTCTGACTAGGTGTGTTATTGTTAGGGCAAATTGAACAGAGTAAAGATAGCTGCTTCCCCTCATAATTCTGGTCTGGACTGACCTTTATCACCAAGGTATTTAGGGAAGCCCGGTACCAGGGTTTCACACATAGCTAGATTATACTGATGAGCCATAAATAAACTCAAGGTTGCTGAAACCATTGCAGACATCAGGATCAAAAGAGGAAATTGTGTTAAAACCAAACGTGATTCCAGATAAAAGAAAACCCTAGCTTTCAAATTTTTCTTTTTGCTGACGTGGCTTTACTAGAGTTTCTTCTTACACTGCTTTTGCCTACTTATAAACCGTTAGCAGAGTCTCTGGAAAACAGCTCTAACAGGGTCTTGGAAAACACATGCATTTTGGAACTATAAAAATTCAATGACTTCCCACTGCCTTTGTCACAAATTAATCGTGAATTTATCACTTTGATAAAAGTAGGAAAAGTGTGTGTTAATAATAATATATGCATCAATCAGGAACTGGTATACCCTGCCCATTAAATGTATTATCCAAACTTTACACTCTACCAAGGGCCAATTTAAAATGACTGTTTGCAATATAGGCTAAATGCCCCTCTTTGGGGTCTGCTTAATGTTGGCTTGAGCTTCTGTGATTAGTTTCTTTAACACATTCCTGTTCTGAACAGCCCTGCTGCTTCAGTTCTAACTTATTGAAAACATTCTCTGACCCTCCACATTTGCAATATAGATAATGCTGGTGCTTTGAAACAACGGCTGTAAATCTACAAAGTTATGAAACAGATGGACTCAAATGATGAGAAATGAACAGTATGCCTCGTCAACAATTCAGAAACAAAATGATAACAATCACACCCTTCCACCCTGAGTAATTTCTAATAAGCCATAAAACCACAGAGATAGAGACCAGTATAAATAATTAATCCTAAAAGTGCTCTCACAAGTAATCCAATCAAATAGCCTCACTTCAAAGTTAAAGGAATGGTCTCAGAACGATGAAGTAGGTTTCCAAGGGTCACCTAGCAAATTACACAGGCTGCTTTCTTGATTCCTACTAAAAGTCTTTTTTGCTCTACCAAATTCCTTTGTTTAAATTGTCCACTCACTGATAACATTTCAAAGCCAACAAACTTTGACCTAATGGTCTTAATTATTTTTTTAAGTATTTTCAATGATCAAAACTCCATGAGCATATAAACTTCAGATTTAAATGGTAAAATGATGGTCAGAAAGTTTTAAATATATTTAAATGTAATAAAAGTGATGATCAGGAGTAAACCCATCTACCCCTCTACATTGCCATAACATAATCTTTAATAATACAAGGAGCTTGACTTTAAAATGGCATTTACCGATTTGCAATAAGTAAGTCTTTAAGCTGCATTTTGCACATTCCATGATTAATCAAAGTTCAATTTTATACTCTAAACAAAGTCCTGAACAACTCTTATTTATTGAAGTGCTGAGGAACAATAACCATTAAGAACAACTGTGGGGGCCGGCTCGATGGCCCAGTGGATAGGGCGCCGGCATACCACATGGGAGGCCCCGGGTTCGATTCCCGGGGACCTCTCCTAGCGGGCAGACCGCCTTGAGAATGGCAAGCCGCCATGGGTGGGCCGGAGCCGCCATGGGCAGGGCAAGAAGCTGCCACGGACAGGGCAAGAGCCGCCACGGGCAGGACAGGTCGCCCGCGGATGGAGTGCAGCCAGCCACCGGCGAACTGAAAGCCGGCCGTGAACCGACGCAGAGACCGCCCACAAGCGGGGAAAGCCGCGCCTGCGCAGTGACCACTCTCGGCGCATCGCTGCAGCGGGGGAAAGGGGAGATATGTAATAAAATAAATAAATCTTTAAAAAAAAAAGAACAACTGTGTGGGGGCCGGCTGTAGCCCGGTTGGTAGGGCGACGGTTTACCACACGGGAGGCCCCGGGTTTGGTCCCCGGGTTCGGTCTCCGGGGCCTCCTCGAACGGGCAAGCCAACGTGGGCGTGCATGCCGCCATGGGCAAAGGCAAGCCCCTGCTGGCAAAATAGGCAAGCCCCCATGGGAAAAGGCAAGCCCCCGCGGGCAAAGGCAAGCCCCCCCGCGAGCAAGGGCGAGTCCCCACGAGCAGGTGGGCCGCCGTGCCAGTGAGCTGACTCAGGGGGGCCGCCCCAGCGGGGGGAGACAGGCAGACACAGAAGAACGCAAAGAAAAATGAACACAGAAAGAACAAGCAGAAGGGGGGATGTATAATAAAAATAGAAAAATAAATCTTAAAAAAAAAAACAAAAAACAACTGTGTGAAACTTAGGTGTCCATTGTTTGCAAGTCCCTGAATGTCACTAAAAACACTGCTAGAGCTGAAGACAGTGAGACCTAATAACTACCAGAGCTGGTGCAAAGACAGAAACTCAAGCACTTGTCCCCATCAGGAACCACAAACAACTCAGAAGGAGAAGGGGTACACAATGGGCCTTGTCACAGCAAAATTACACAAAGGCTAAGCTAGTTAGCATGGTGCCTTTCAGGGCTGAATCTCCGAGTCTTCTATGCTACACAGCAGTATTGGGTGAAACCATGAAATGGGCCAGTACCAGTTTCTTACACCATTGTGTGAGTCAGAAGCATAATGCAAGATCTTGTTGTTTGCTTTGTTGTTTATTTTTCAGTCTCTAAGATATATATTTTTGGGTTTTCCATTAAGAAGAGTGGATCAAATCAGAATCCTAGCAATAAGCCAAAGGCATGAGCTGCTCTAAAAGTAAATATAAAAGTTTTAAGAGTAAAAGGTATTCTGTTGTTTCCCTCCAAATCTAAATGTGAAAGGAGAAGCTGAGAGTGAGACGTTTTATTGCTCTGCTCTTGAATTCCAGTGCTTGATTTTTAGCAGGGAAGCACTGGGGTGACCATTAATGCGACCTGTGTCAAGAGAAAGAAAAAGGTCATGGTAACTATGTAAACTGTAAAACTTCATAGAAATATTAACTATTCAATGGGAAAAAATACTGAAGTCATCTAATAATATATCTATTAAGTTTTCATTTCATACATCACCAGGTGCTCACCAAAAGGGTCCATGGGAATTTATAAAAGGGAATAAACTGTGGAGAGGCATAGCTATATTGGAACAAGTACCAAACTGGGAGGTCTAAACAGGTTGTCAAGAAACTAATGGGCTCTGCCCAGCTGTTGCCTTCATGGGCTGTGAGTGAAAGACGTTTAGCTTTTTGGGAACTGCAATGAAGGTTTCAATGAATTTCCCAAGAGAAGCTGGCTGGCTGAAGTAGAGATTGAAATTCTTCTTTCTGAAGAGATTGAAAATCATTTCTTCCTTTAATGCCTTCAACTGATTGATGAGACTTCTTTCATGGCTGAAGACAATCTCCTCAATTGATTGTGGATGTGGGTAATCAGCCATAAATACAATCAAATGATTAATGATTTAAATCCATGAAATACCCTCACAGTAGAAATCAGGCCACTGCTAGCTTGACCAAACAACTGGGCACCATAACCTGGCCAAGTTGACACACGAACTTAACCATCACACCCACAACAATTACACCTCCTATATTTATAAAGTGATTTACATTCTAGAGCACTCACATATCTACTATTTTACTTAATTCTTACAGTAAACCCTGTGATGTAGGATTTTTATCCCTGCGTTTTACATGATGATACTGAAGCTCAGAGATGGTAGATGACTTTCTGAACATCACAGAGCTGTAAATGGCAGAGACTCTACCCTCTATTTTATTGTCAAATCCAGGACCTCTTCCCTTTTAATTTTTTTTCCTTTTAATTTTTAATAGAGTATTATTGTCACTAGAATGTGAGCTTGACAAGAGCAAAGAGTTTTGTCTCTTGCTCCACCTTCTATCACTAGCCTCTATCCATGCCTAGCTAGTGGACACCCAATAAGATTTTGTTAAATGAATTCTTGCATTTTGATTATTATAAAAACAATACATATTTGCCATAGAAAACATAGAAGTTGGAAAAAAACACACATATTCAACCACTCAAGCATAATCACTAATATACTTTTGATAAATTTGCTTTCATTCTCTGTATATATTTTCAGATTTTAGTTTTATATTGTTTTGATATGTAGGCATATGCATGTCTAACACAGACAGAAACACATACACAGATTTGTAACATTTTTTTCTTTAAAGAGTCTTTTTGGGGAAACTTCACAATTCTGATTTTTCTCCTTCAGGCAGGCATTTAAACTTAGTCATGGTGATTGGTTTAATAATCATTAAAAACAACAAAAACAATAATAGCTAATAATTATTCAGTGCTTACTATTTTCCAGGATCTCTCATAAATGTCTTAATAACTTACATGTATAATTTCATTTAATCCCCAAAACAATCCTACAAAATATTACCTATTTTACACCCATTTTTAAAATAAGGAAACTGGGGCATGAAAATATAATAACTTTCAAAAATCACACAACCAGTATCTTGTAGAGTCAGGATTTATATTTGGGAATGTGGCTACAGAGTTCATGGCAGACAACATGGGAAGAACCTATCTGAGAGGGAATCCAACGCAGAAAAAAGGAGATCTAGGGATGAAAGAGACACAGGCTCTGCTAATATTCTTAAACCCCAGATTCACCTGTTCTGGACACCATTTCCACTTCTAGATAGACTCACACATGTGGAACTATTTGAGACTTTTCATTACTTCATGATTTTATTAGCAAAAGACTAGAAACTGCCAAATGTCTACCAATAGGATAGTAGTAAAAAACATAATGACCATTTATTCAATAGATCTATGCAGCCATTATAAACAATGAGTCAACTGTGCATGTTCTGATATGAAAAGTTCCATTCAATTAAAAAAAAAAGCAAAATGAAGAAGAATGTGTATAAGTTGCTACCGGTTATGTGAAAAAATATTTATATATCTCCATATTCATAGAATATCTCTGAAAGGTCACATACATAACTTGTAACAATGTTTGCCAAGTGGCTGGGGATCAATTGAGGGAGGGTGACTTACTCTTCAATGTGTAGTTTTTGTTCCTTTTAAATTTGTACACTGTACCTGTTTTAGTTACCTAGGCTGCTTAGAGCAGATACCGTGACATGGGTTTAACAATGGGAACTTATCAGCTTACAGTTTAAGGCGAGGAAATATCTAAATCCAGGTACCATCAATGCAATGTATTCTTCACTAAGACTGGCTGATCCTTGGCTCCTCTGCTACATGGCAAGGCACATGGTGGCATCTGCTAGTCTCTCCCTTTCTTCTGGGTTTTGTTGATTTCAGCTTCTTGTTTCTGTGGCTCTCTCTCTCTCTTTGTATTCATTCCATTTATAAAGTATACCAGTAAGAGGATTAAGATTGAGGAATGAACAAACATAATGGGGGAATGCAACCATGGGCCAAAGTAGACTTATTACTATTCTAGTAATAGAAGAACTTGTAACACTGATATAAAGAGATTGATCACCAGATGTTCTGAGAGGAGAGGGAGGGAAGAATAGGGTAACATGGGGCATTTTGGGGACACCAGAATTGTTCTGCATGGTATTGCAATGACAGATACAGGCCATTATACATTTTGTCATAACCTATAAGATTGTATGGTGCAAAGTGTAAACCATAATGTAAACTATAGACTATGGTTAATAGCAATGCTTCAATATTTGTTCATCAATTATAACAAATATGCCACACTAATGAAAGATGTTATTAATAGGGGAAAATGTGAAAGGAAGAGGGTATGGGGTATGGGGTATGTGGGAATCCCCGATTTTTTTTTTACCTTGTATGTGGGAAGTCAGAACTCAACCACTAAGCCACATCTGCTCCCTCCCCTATATATATATATATACTTTTTTTTTTTTGAGGTGCCAAGACCAGGGATTGAACCCAGGACCTTGTATGTGGGAAGCCGGCACTCAAACACTGAGCCACATCAGCTTTCCTGAGTTGGTTACTTTGTTTGTTCTACTTGTTGTTTTGTCCTTGTTTCTAGAAGGTACCAGGAACTGAATCTGGGAACACCCATGTGGGAAACAGGTGCTCAATCACTTCAGCCACATCTGCTCCCCCTCTCCTATATTTTTGATATAACTTTTCTGTAATCTAAAACTTCTTTTAAAATAAAGTTTTTTTTTAAAAAGAACCATATTGAATGAGGTGGGTCACACCTTAACTGAAGTAGCCTCATCTAATGGTCCCACTTACAATTGGTTTACACCCACAGGAATGGATTAGATTTAAGAACATGTTCTGAGGTACATATAGCTGCAAACTACCACAGTACCAAATGATCTTTTCAAAATAATAATAACATCAACAACAGGGATAGCACAGTCAAATATAAGGGACCAAGGAGGCTAATAAGGGAAAAAAATATTATTAGATTTGCCTAAGAAGAGGTCAAAGGTAGAATGAGTGATAATGGAAGAAGTGAAGAAAGGAAAAGGAAAAGAAAATACTGTAATAGTCATAATGCTGTCATCTGTAAAGTTTGTTTGTCAACGCAAGGCAGAGTTCAACCGAGCAAATATTCATTGAGTTCCTACTATGTGCCAGGAATTGTACTGCTTGTAAATATACAAAACCATGCCACCTTATATATTTGTGCATTTGTACAGAAGGGATCTCAACCCTCTCATGGAACACAAGTGAAGTTGTTTGTGTTACATTTGGGATAAGGGATGGGAAGTTAGAGAAGCTGGAAAAAGAAGGAAATTTTTCATATTGAATCCAATCTAATATACAATTATAAGAAGTGCTATTATTTTATACAACACTAAGAAATAAATATACTCTCCATTCAACTAAGACATAGTACATTCTTAACACTTGGAGTTTATATTTTATACTTATTGATATTGTCATTTTAGACATAATTAGTCATAGATTCTTAACACATTTGTGAAAATGGAAGAGGAAATGATAAGCAAAATAAACCGGCTAAGATAGGCAAGAGCACTAATAGAGTACCATATACCATCATGTCTCTCAATATTTAAAAGTTATAAACTAAGCCAACAAACAAGTTTAAATATATATATTTCATTTTCCCATACATAGTCTCATAAACATTAATATGGGTACACATTTTATTCTTCCCTCTCAGTAACATAACTTCAAAATGATTCAGAAGACCAAATTCAAATTTAGACTTAGACTTTTCCTTGGAGTGTCTCATGAGAGTGCACTGGGGTGTAGAGAGAGCTGACCCCTCAGTCTTCCTCCCTTTTCTGCTCCACCCCATACTAGGCCTAAGGTTGAGCTTATTTATTGCATGGTCCATTCTTAGGAATATGTTTCCAAATAAGAGGCCTGTGCATGCCCTGGAAGAAGGGAATTCTAGGGTTACAAGCCCCTGGAATGTCATGGTCGTGGTGGAAGAAAGCACTCTGGGTTGACCCTTAGTTCCAAGACTTTTTGTCCTGCTGGGAGGGGAAGAGCCAAAAAGGATCAGTGCCAGATGTTTGAAAAGTGTGGGGCCCCAGGTAGGGGAACCTCTTTCTCAGATATAAGGACTATTTTACTAGGAAAAGGTGTTCCTAAAAATTTTTCACTTTCACATTGAAAGTCTAAACTCTTCTAAATCATGTTTCAACAGAATTTTTAATCCTGGTGTTCTTTGGTGCACAAAATCATTCTCTATGTTATTGAGAAAATTGTTTACACATCATTTTTAAAAAGGAATCCTGAAAAGAAGTTAAAGCCATTGGTAGGGGGCTCTTGGGTTGGCCTTGCAATTATGTAGAGTTAAGCTTACTTTTAACTCTGCTAAATATTTTGCTAAATATTTCTGATTCACCATACCCCCACATCACTTGTTTCTGTGAGATTAAAATGCTTTAATGTTGTTTCTGAAATTTTCTTCAAGGCATTTATACCCTTCTGTAAGTTTTGGTGCTGGATCTTTTGCTTTTTGTATACATACAGGCATTGACAATTATATCTGGATAGCCACTTGGCTGACCTACATTGCTAGATACTACTGCCTGTAAGACACACACTAATTTCAAAGATGTAATATGAAAAATATAACCCATAATCAATGAAACACATAAATGGATTTGAGGGAGATTGATTCTACCTGTCAGCCTTATAGATGGACATAAAACTTCCAAAGAGAACTCGTGATTCTGTAAGGATAGACTCATTATTTAGGAAATGATATAATCCCGAGAAGGTAAATATCTACCACTGAGAGATTATAAATCACCCAAAATTGTCCAAGATCAATTACCAAAAGGGACCTTTGGACTCTTCAGGCTAGACTGTAGGCACTGTGAGCTAAATGCTGATGAAATCACTGAACATTTTCCTCGAGAAAATGAACAGGAACATGCCTTTTGTAAACTTAAGATGGCCTTCCAATAACCCCCATTCTTAGATAGGCCTAATTATTACAAACTTTTCCCTTTTTTTATTCTTTTGAGGTACATGGGGCCTCATATTTGGGAAGCTGGCACTCAACTCCTGAGCCACATCGGCTTCCCTGAGTTGGCTTTTTCATTTATTTTTACTTAGTGTCTGTCTTTGTTTTTTCAGGAGGCACAGGCAACCGAACCCAGGACCTCCCATGTGGGTGGTGGGCGTTCAACCACTTGAGCCACATCTGCTCCCTTCCTCTTTTTGACCATGAACGTTCTGGATAGGCACTGACTTTTCATTTTCATGTTGTTTGCTACCATTACACAGATATACAACTGATTTCTGTACAATGACTTTATGTTCCACAATCTGGCTTATTACTCTTACTAGTTCTCATAGTTTTTATTTGTTTGTTTGTTTGTTTTTAATGGGAAAGTTTCCTTAGGATCATCATGACAACTGTGAATTTAAAGAAATTTTTTTTTCATTTCTAATCTATTTGTGTGCCTTTCCTTTTTTGACTAATTCCACTGACATTGACCTTCAGTACAATATTGAGTAGAAAAGGAGACAAATTTGCATTGTTCCCAATCTTAGTGATTATTGTCTATGTATAAATTAATGAGAAACTACTGTTAAAATCTCCAGATATATTTGTGTATTTGTTCATTTCTACCTTTATATCTGTTGTTTTTTGCATATATTTTGAAGCTGTACGATTAGGCGAATAGACATTTAAGATTGATATGTTGTCTATGTGACATTCTGTCAGCTATGAACATTTCCCTTCCCCATTAGCCTTTTTGAGTCAACTCTTAACAGAGTAATGCCACTGCAGTCCACTTCTGGGCGTTAATCTAGAAAATGATTTTTCAATATCCAAAAAGGAAAAAGACGGGTGTCAAATTGACAGCCTTGAAGAAAATTTCAGAAACAACATTAAAGCATTTTACCTCGGGCCCGGCTAGATAACTCAGTGGATAAAGAGCTCGCTGGGAAACCACATGGGAGGCCCTGGGTTCGGTTCCCGGGGACCTCTCCTAGCGGGCAGACCGCCTTGAGAATGGCAAGCCGCCATGGGCGGGCAGAGCCGCCGTGGGCAGGGCAAAAAGCTGCCACGGACAGGCAAAAGCCGCCACGGGCAGGGCAGGTCGCCTGCAAATCGAGCACAGCCAGCCACCCGCGAACTGAAAAAAGCCGGCCGTGATGGAAGCAGAAGCCGCCCACAAGCGGGGAAAGCCGCGCCTGCGCAGTGACCAAGTCTCAGCGCGCCCCCGCAACGGGGGGGAAGGGGAGATATGTAATAAAATAAATAAATCTTTAAAAAAAAAAAAAAAAAAAAAGCATTTTACCTCCAGCAGAGGTAAGATAGAGACAGTATACCTTTCCTATATTACCTGAAGGATTAAATCTACTTTCTGGATTTTTGTGATAATTTAGTATACAAAGTCTTTTCCATCTCACCAATCTTTCTCTCCTTATGCCTTCTTTCTCCCTTCCTTCCTTCTTCCCTCCCTCCCTCCTTCTCTCCCTCCCTCCTTTCCTTCCTTCCTTCCTTCCTTCCTTCTTTCCTTCCTTCCTTCCTTCCTTCCTTCCTTCCTTCCTTCCTTCCTTCCTTCCTTCCTTCCTTCCTTCCTTCCTTCCTTCCTTCCTCCCTCCCTCCCTCCCTTCCTTCCTTCCCACATTAAAATGACATAAAATGCTGACCACATTTCAATGGAATTGCCACCTCACAGGACATCCTGCTGATCTACTGTATGAAAGATGCCATGTCAAGAGGCAATTAGAAGTGGGAAGTAGCAAGCTTTCTAAATTCCTTAGTAAAATAATTACATGCTAGAAAGAGATAAAACCCAGGAAAGTTTAAAGTCCTTTTAACTCAGTGATGTTTGTTATCATCTTGGGCATATCAATTTATGGCCCTCAGAATGAAACATTTGTTGTTGTACCTTGCCCTCCTCTCCACCACCACCAATAAAAAGAAACATAAGGCTTGAAGGGCATTTACAAATTTGCATTTTGGACGTAACATACATCTTATTTACTTATTTATTTCTCTCTACCAGATAAGCCATAAAACTGCCAACTTAGATTGGCCCTGAATATGAGAAGTAGTTCCAGCTGGTACAGTATAAGCATTTTCCAATTCAGTGGTTATATACCATATGTTAGAGATGGTGTTTATTTGTTCCTAAAAACAGACCACATATGGAACAGCAATTGTTATTCGAGTTTCCATCTTATAAACTTCAAAAAAAAAAATCAATTTCTATTCTCCAAGACCAAAATCCAAGTTAAAAGTAGAAATACCATCCCTGCTTCTTTCAAGAATTTGAAGATGACACTAATGTCTATAATTTTCCCAGGAAAGCAATATTAATTTCGACTATTTATATAGGGCAAGGTGGTTTCAGATGCTTTCTCCTAGCATTTTTCATATAAATAGCTTTAATACACATATTAGCAAGCCAATATAGATAGCCTCCCAATTAGCAAATATTCCTATTAAAACTCTACATTAATAAATGGGGCAAATAGCCAGGATATATTTGGGGAGGTACTGTGTCCACTATGAGTCAAATTCAAGCCAAACTTAGGTTTATCACTTGAACTCCCTAACTTCCAACTGTGATTGTAGAATACAGTGATATTTAATTGCCAAGTCTTTTTTTTTTTTTTTTTTTTTTTTTT